>ML830984.1:16030-55287 GCA_009831015.1 Picea engelmannii | reverse complement strand
AGAAGAAGTAGAATCTTTGGCTTCCACTCCAAATAGTTATGAGGCGTGAGAAGTATTATCAGTGAGTAAAACATAAATTCCATCTTTTCTGCGTTCTTCAATCTTCAGTACCTGCAAAAATAATTTGGTGTAGCTTTTGCTTAGCAGTCCGTCGGCTCTGATACCATGTAAATGTGTTGAACCTGCATAGAATAGATCTAGCTAAAAAATAAGACACACATTTGCAGAGAGAATTGGAGAAAGAAGAAGAAGGAGAGAAAGAATGAAAGAATTCTCATTAACCGTGTTCCACACTCAAAGAGTGAATAATTTGCAATAGATATAGGATACATGAGTAGCTAATGAGCCATAGTGGTGGTCTAGAGTGATATGGACACACACCAACAATTACGGGAGTAAACTGCCACTTATTCTAGTCTCTCAGGCAGTTACGGGAGTGAACTGCCACCTAGTTGAGTTAACTAGTCAAATGGTCTTCAGTTAACTGACTGAACAGAGAGTAGTGAGGATTTAAATCAGGAAATCAAGGGTAGTGCACCAGTCTAGTGATGATCCCAAGGAAAGTGCGCATTAGCATGGTGATGATCCCAATGTTTCATGGTGATAAAACCAATGCAACATCTAAACTCAACTAAACTAGTCAAATTGAAGTGTCAACTGAAAGAGAATATTCTCCAGGTGAAATATTCTCTCTTAAAATATAGGAGACTAGATAATGACTAATTATGACTAATGAAAAAGGAAAAACCTTAGGAAAAAGAAATCCTATGTGTGTGTGAAGTAACTCCAACAGAGAGTTTTCTCAATTACAACTGACAAGAAGCAACCTTTGTTCATTGTTTCGAATATGCATTTATACAAAAGTTCTCAACCTCAAACGGTTGGAATTCCTCTATCTTTATGATAATTAAAATTAAAAAACATGGAAGCTAAAACACTGCATTTGCATTCTTCTTGATCTTCTCGTTGCACTGGCACTGGCGTTTTACTTTCCTGTCTTCCAGTTCCAAAATAGATAATGTACACAAATTGTGTCATTGGTTTCCAGAGGTATTACCTTTTCCCTAATTAGTACATTCGATGCATTTGCCCACAAACTGAGCTACCAACCTGGAGGGTTTCGTTAGGTTATTGGCCTCAAAAGTGTATAACTTCTTTTCCAACTGAGGAAATCTCTCTTTTATTCATCTATCTTCTGAAATAATAGATTGTAGTTGTAGATTAGGCTTCACTAGCCATATATCTATTTGAGCAATATCAACCTGTTTTATCTGTGAGATTTCGGCTTGGTCTTCTTCCATATTTGTCTTAATGTCGAGCAAATGTTTGTCTATATCAATTTGACCCAATATCCTAGATCTATATTCTTTATCAAGGTCTAATAATTCTTTTTGGACTGAACAAAAAGCTTCCTCACAAGATTCTTTCACTTCCTTAGCTATTTTCCTACCTTCAGCTATGTTAGACTCCCAAGTCTTTAGTATGATATCGCCTCTTGTTTGTTCCGAAATGGACAAACTGGAAGTCATAGATACTCCTTCTTTTGCTGATGATATAACCGCTTTTTGAAAGGTAGTCCGAGCAACAATAGCCTCTCTCTCTCTCTCTTAAAACAATGTTACTTAATGCTTGATCTATCACCCGAAAATGATTTTGGACGATTTCTACCTTAGAGAGCAAGCCTTGTTGTGATGCTTCTAGTTTCTCTCACACTTCCAGTGCCTGAGCTTGGAGCAATGTTATATCTACAACCATGCTTTTGGTAGAGATTAATTTGGCCTGTAGTTGTCGTACCAACTCCTCTTACTGGATGACCAACCCTTGGCTCGTTTTGGCGGTCTTATGTATCTCCTCAAGGTTGGATTTCAGCTGTTGGATTTCTTGTCTGTCGTTGGCTCTCTTACGTCCTCTTCTACAGTCTTTATTTGGTTTTGTAATTGGTTTATTAGCAGGTCTTTTTTCTTCAACCATTCTTTTAAAGTTCCAACCGAAAACCTTTTGCCTGTTGCATAAGCCCCCAATGAACTTGCTACTTCTTCAGCGAATTCTACCTCTTCTAAGGCTTCTCCATCAATTAATACTCCAAGTCTTTTGAATGCTATACCCACCCTTTGGTGTGTTTCTCTCTTCACCATAGCTTTCCCTTTTCTTGCTGAAAAAGAAATCGGTAGGCAGTATCTCTTCTATAGGAATTGGCATTAGATCTTCTATGAATACTGCCTCTATATCGGGGTTCCCTATGGTGAACAGTAAAGGCGTGACAAACTGAATGGGGTTGCCGATTTATGTGGATGATTGCTTTCTGGTCGTGTCTATAGTTGATTTATCTGGCGTAGATAATGCCTTGTCTTCTCCTTTCTTCGTTAGTGTCTCTGCTTGATCTTTGGTTTGATTACCTGAGACATTTGTTGCCGGGGTATCTTCTTTATGAGTCAAGACCTCTGCTTTCTCTATGTTTTCCCAGATTTCTTGTTTGCTAGAGCTTACGACTTTTAGATTTTGGGTGTCCGTTTGTTGTGTAGATGGAGACATCGAGGTTCCTCCTTGTAACACTTTAGGGAGGCTACTTCTTCGGTGTCTCTGGAAGTCGTAGATTTCAATCATTTTCTTAGGTGACAAAGCTTGAACCCAGCTTAAGACCTCCAGATAATATATCGTTCCTCGAAAAATCTCGTCTTAAGGAGAGTCCTCGTGTTCATACCTTTTCATACCGCAAATGGCCATGTGGTTTCCCACGTTTGCAGCTCATGATTTTTGAATTCAATGTCAACCATCTTTATTTCTTCTAAGGCAACAATCTCCACTATGGAGTGACCGAAATCCAATAAATAAAATGTGCCAATATGTAAGGGGAAATATGGCCATACATTTTTCTTCACTGCTTTGAGCTTTTTGCTAATCTTGCCGAGTATAGTTTTTTGTGCAACCTCGCGACACACTAGTCGGTCTGGTAAAAATTGCGGCAGAGCATATGGAGGAACTAAACAACCAAAAACCTTGATATAGGAAAAGTGTTCCTCAATGTACTAGTCTTCTACTCTGCCCAGGTTAGCCACAATTTTGTCTAAAATTCTAAGAGGTGGATGACCGAATATAGAGTGTGCATCGACACCATTACCCAGTTACAGATTTCATAAAAGAAATATTTTGCCTTGTCTTCCCAGAGCTTTGCATGATAGATGTGAATTGGTTCTGCGCTATTTAGGGTCCATCTCCATCCCATCAACAGGAAAGGCGTCATGAAATATATGGTATCCATAATATAAGCTGACATGAAGAATGAAGCTGATTGCCCCTTGTTTTTGTGTGTCTAGTATTCTGTAATTTTACTAGCCAAACTATCTGACAATATTTTGGCCCAGTCGAAAGAATACCCTTCTGCTACTGTGTGTATAATGGGTACCCATGGCAGAAATAAATGGGTTGTGTTCTCTTTCCCATATATCCTACACATCATCATGGATATATACATGAACTGCGGTTCTAATGATGAAATTGAATATGTGTCGTGAGAATTGGCTCTGAACTTTTCAGGGCGTGAGTACTAGTCTTTGATTAAATCAGAAAGGCTTTTTGCAAATTGATCACACTCCTTCTTGTTGAAATCTTCTAAGAAACTAACATTGTAAGTGAAGTTTGGTGTTGTGGACAACTTGTACATCACCTGTATGTGCTTTGGACGAAATGATCCAACAACTACTTTCTGAGAATTGAATATAGTTCTAGTTGGGATATCTACATGATCCAGTGCCCATCCAATCATATCATTGTAGGGTAAAAGCCGCGACCTTGTTGCTACCTTGTGCATTTCTGACTGAGCAATAATCTTGTAGTTGGTAGACAAGTCTTCCTTTTCGTTGTCGCTTGAATCATTCGGGTAGTTTACCAACTCGTGTTGCAGGGTGTTGAATACATGCGTCAAGGTTTTAATTGTATCTATGCTTTTGGGCGAGGTGTCAGAGATAACCTCTGCGTTCTGGCTTGAAATTTCACCAGTCGATTTAGGTGCTTTCCGTGGAGCCATGGTATCGAGTCTCAGAGTTCTATTATCTTTTACCGAGAACGAGAATGCAATAAACTAATTATTTTGCTAAGCCAAATCTGTGAAAACGAGAATGTAATTTAGAAAATGAAAAATCTTCTTTGCCTTAAGCGTATCAATCTACGTAGATATTCACTGACAATGCATTTAATTCCTTTAGTCAAAATATTTGGGCGATAAATCAGGATCTTATTTGAAATCATTTCCCTAAATCAACTATTAATGTCATTAATGGTCGATATTTTGTGATCTGGGAAAAGCATAGAGGACATTTGAATTTACCCGCAAATCAATGCAAACTTTACAGGAGATAAGATTGCTTAAGGTGTTAATAAATCAAGTTTATCCTGTTAATTAATCATGTTTAACCTTAATCCATTTCAAGGTTTGGAGTCCCGGGCGATCTTATTTCAGTTCAAGCTATGATCCCTGAATCACGAAATCACGATTTTATCAATTAATATTAATCAAGTTTAACCTTTTAATTAATCGTGATTAATTAAGGGTTTCGTGACTTCGGGTATCGAGATTTCAAGTTGTCGTTCAAGAAGGGATTCCCGAAATGTGAATTTGCAATAACATTTAATTATCATTAATCATTATTAATCGTTTAATTAACCCGGTTTAATTTAAGCTAGTTTCACAATTTCTCATATTGAGACTTTGCGGTTCTTTACATGTTTGACTACTAGTATTGCGAAACTCTGAAACCCGACACTTTAAAGGTTGTCTTTAGCAATTTGACCTTTCAACTAGTGGGCAGCTCCATAAATTTTAAGAACTTAGGATCGTTGCATTAAACATAAGACCTCATCAATGGTGATATCCAAGTGCATGTTTGTTTTTATTTAAACAAGAATTAAACTTATTTAAGTCTAAAGTTAAAATATATATATATATGTTTCAACATAGGCTCTATCTAGGGATCTCGTCGCCCTGCGGGACGAGAAGAACAGTATATCAAGTGCCTCTATTGGGTAAATGGAGTCATTATTGCATTTTTGTGAAACACATTCTGAAAGAGGGCACATAGAAGGACTTAAGATTTCATCATTTTCTCTAAAAACTTTCAAAACTTAATCATTCATTGATCTCGAGTTTAGGCTTATCAGTAGCTTCCTTTTCTTAAAACTGACTTCATATTTGCTTAAGATAATAAAAACAACCTTAATCGTTCTAGCAAGCTCTGTTAGATTTTGTTCGCATCAAGGTAAAGTAATTTCAGTGTTTTTAGTCAGGGAGTCCTGTATTATCTTAGAATGTAGATCCAGTCGAAAAGAGAACTAGTTACTAGAGTGCATTATAATTCATGTATAACAGCCTTGCAGATATCGTAGACATTGCTTCACTGCCAGCGAGCCTGTTCAGTACCCCGGTGAAGTTATCTAATTTCCCACATTGAATTTGCTTTCATCACTTCAATTAGTAATTTTGCATTTAAATGTTGAGATGAGGGCAATCATTTAATGAATTTCCTTTCATCATCTCTTTTTTGAACTAGATGGGGGCAATCATTTTATAAATTTCCTTTCACCATCTGTCTCATTCTTTTCTTTTAATACATGAAGTGGGGGCAATCAATTTATGTAAAATATACCAGGGATGATATCTGTTTATAATTTAGCAACAGAGGTCTGTCAACTCACTTTGATTACTCTGGACTAATCTTCCTTTGACTTTCAAAACATATTCGTCTACATGGAAGTTCTCATGGGGATCTTTTATTTTCCAGGGACTTTCCTTGAGCGAAACTAATCAGTCTAAACCTGTTAGAAAAGCTAAGAGAGTTAGAATTAGCCTAGACATACTTTTGGTTCAATTAAAGTTAGAGCAATCGTAAGAAACTCTGCCTATTCTCGTTTTGCAGATTTTTTTATGAGTTTTCAAAGTTAAGGTGAGACCCTTTTTCCTCTATGAAGACCATGGGATGGTATCAAGAATCACGTGAACATATGACTTGAAAATGGAAGGGGAACAAAATGAGGATTCAGATGTTCTATTGCAAGCATGATCTCTCTTACTCGATTCTTGAAACTTTTTCTTTAAGGTATTGTTATTTCTTATTTTTATTATAGGTTTTATTTCATATTTTATTTTATCCAGAGAAAACCCTTGATAATTAAAACATAATTTTTTATTCCTCTGGTTATAGGTTAGGTGACAATATTTGTATATATGAGACCTCTGCCATATCAAGTGATATTTCTTTAAAAAATTTGAACAGGGCAGAAACTCATACCTTAGATTTACGCTCATATTTTCAACCAAGTAAACTATTTGTTTATCACCTGTTTTGAGAGAAAGCCAATGTTCTGATATGTGAATGTCAATTTCTGACATTTCTTATCTCTCAGTTACCGACAAGTATCCTGTATGACAATAACATGAAAAAGTGTCAGGAACTTACGTAGACCAAAAATCTATGTGTTACTTATTTTTATATTTTTGTTTTTATGAAATTAACTAATCTGATTTTATTTACAATGAAAGTAATAACTTACCCAAAAAAAGAAAATCTGTGAATCAAAAAACAAAGAAATCAAACCGGTATATACATTGAGAGTTTGGAAACCGATTATTGCATAAAATGCTTCAAGTAACACCCGTTAATAGGGGCGTTGAGGGTTTTACCGTCCAGATTTTCTAACAAAAACGAATTCTTCCCTTCAGAAGCTGTGATTTTGAAAAGCCCACACCAGATATGGTCGAATTTGCCGTGCTTTCCTGAATCTTCGTTCCTAAAATACCACTTTAAAACCAGGTCACCAGGGAGGAATTCCCTATCTTTAGCTTTTTGGTCGAACAAGGCTTTCATTTTATCATGATATCTCTGGAGTTTTTCATCCATTTTAGCCCTATTCTGCTGGAGTTCGATCAATTGATTTATTCTTCTGGTGACATGATTTGGCTCTTCCTTTTTGTCTTACCAGAGTTTCATTACTGGGAGAGACAGGTTGATGGGTAGTACTACGTCAGTCCCGTACACCATCTAAAAAGGGGACATCCCGATCGATTTCTTGGTGCCTATCCGATTTTCCCACAAAGCATATTTCAAATGTACATGTCGGGCTTTCTTATTTTCGTTCAACACTTTTTTAATTACGGTGATTAAGATTTTATGTGATGATTCAACTAATCCATTGCCTTGAGGATAGTAAGCGGTGGAATGACCCAGTACAATATTGTACTTCTGGAAAAAACTAACCATTGCCATAGATTTAAATGCTTGGGCATTATCTGTAACTATCTTTCAAGGACAACCAAATCTAGATAAAATGTTTTCCTCCAAGAAATTTATCACCACTGAATCCGTAGAGTTTCTAGTCGGGATGGCTTCTACCCATTTAGTGAAATAATCTGTAGCGGTCAGGATCCATCTGTGTTGCGTGCTAGAATGTGGATTGATTTCGCCTTTAAAATCCAGCCCCCATTGTTGAAACAAAGCTTCTGTTTTAACTGGAACCAAAGGTAATGCGAGAAGCTTTTGTTTTCCTGGAAATAGTTAGCAGGGGTTACAGGCTCTGACTTTAACATTCACGTCAATGAATAATTTAGGCCAATAATATCACATTCTTAGGATTTTATAGGTCATCGCTCTCCATGCGTGATGTCATCCACACACCCCTTCATGAAATTCATTTATGACTATATGTTTTTTATTCTACTAAGCAGCTTAGTAAAAAACCCAAAGGATCCTTCCAATATAATTGGCTATCCATGATACAATATTTCACTGCGTGCAACTTCAACGTTCTAGATTTGGAAGGAGTCATATCACTAGGGCACTGCAAAGTTAGAAGGTAAGAGACTATGTCTTTATACCAAGCTGAAGAAGAGAAATTCTCCTGGATTTGAGTTGTAGGTGTTTGATCGTCAAATTCTTCTATATCTGGAATTTTTTCATAGGCTTGCAGGTGGTTTATTCCAAGTGCTCTGAAATTAGATTCAACCAGTAACTTAGCTAAACCCCGTCCTTTGACGAGCTTTGTTGGTTTCACCTCCAGATCAAATTCTTGAATTTTAGCAAGCCATCTGCCCCTCCTTCCGTCGCTATCGGGTTGAACCAATATATCTTTAACGGAACTGGTGGGTACATATGCAATTATTTTAGAATGTAGTACATAAGTCCTGAAAGCCTTTAGTGACTTCACCATTGCATATGCCTGCTTTTCCAGTATGTTGTATCTCAACTCTGCATCTCTTAGGCTTTTACTGAAGAATGCTATTGGTTGTTCGAACCCTTCTTCATTTTTCTGAAGGAGTATTGCCGCCATTGTGTGTTCGGATGCGAATAAGAAAATTAAGAATTCTTTCAGATAATCTAGGCTTGTCAACACCGATGCTTCACTTATAACCTTCTTGATGTGTTCGAATGACGTTTTGGCTTTGGTCGTCCATTTGACTTCGCTATCCTTCTTGAGCATATCTGTAATCAATTTTACGATTTCAACAAAGTTTGGGATAAATCTTCATAGAAAATTAATTTTTCCTAAAAATGATTGGGTCTCCTTTCTATTTCTAGGAATATTTATAGTATCTATAGCTTCAATCTTTTTAGGGTTGATTTTAATTCCATCTCTAAATACTATATGGCCCAAGAGCTTACCTTCCTGTATTGCAAAATGAGATTTCTTGGGATTCAGAGACAAACCGAATTTTCAACATTTTTCAAACGTCTGTTTGAGGTGTATTAGGTGCTCTGCATCAGATTTAGAAAACACGGTTAGATCATCAAGATAAATCACAACAAAATTATCTCTTTCACCTATGAAGGCGATGTCCATGTCTCATTGGAAAGTGGCTCCTACGTTCATCAAACCAAATGACATTTTATCATACATAAAGGTACCCCATGGGGTGGTGAACGCTGTTTTCTCTTTATCATCCTCATGTACCGCAATTTGATTGTAGCCTGAAAAGACGTCAATCCTAAACATTCTATTTTCTCCAACCACTTTTTCTAATATGTGATCCATTTTTGGTAATGGATAATTATCTTTGAGAGAAGATTTGTTTAAATTTCTGAAGTCTATGCACAGTCTGATTTCACCATTTTGCTTTCTAACCGAAACCAGGTTGGCTACCCACTCGGAATATCTGAGTGGTACAATAATCTTAGCCTCTAGGAGTTTTTTTACTTCCTTTTCTATTACAGGCAGTAGTATGGGATTTATCTGTCTGAGCTTTTGCCTGAATGGTTTAACACCCTGCTTTAGAGGAATTTTTTTTTCGATTACAGTGGTATCATAAGTTCTTAATTAATCATAAGACAAGGCAAAAACGTCCTTATACTGCTTGAGTAACTCTGCATATTTTCATTTCATTTCAGGGGGAAGGTATTTAGATATTTTTACCAGCTTAGGAGTTTCCTTGGTGCCTATATCACAATCTTCAACCTGTTCAGGTTGGGGCTGCAAAGTAGACTTTAATGGAATGTCATCGTGATCAAATAATCTCTCCAAAGGAATTAGACCTTTCGGGATCTGATTGTTTTTTAGCACTAACATGGGATGATTGACGATCTTATCTTGGAATTCCTGAGGGTCTTCTCCTTCCTGCATGATCCAAGCAGGGTCATTCTGATTTTCCTGGTCAATATGCATTTCAACAAAGTCGTCCACCATTTCTAGGAATTTTCTGATTTGTTCATCATCCTCGAACACCTGCCAGTGTTGTATATTGTTCGATATTGAGGGTTTGTGCCTCATTTCTATGTGATACTTTAGTTTGAAAACAATAGGAGGTACAAACATTGAGGCTTCTTTGGCCAATGAATCCGCTCGTTGATTTTCTGTTCTGGGGATGTATTGAACATTAACATATGAGAAAATAATTTCAATCAGATCCCATGCACAATTTTTGTAAGATCTCAATCTTGGGTGTTTGGCCTGGTATTGCCTATATATTTGTTTTACTATTAATTTCACATCACCATAGACTTCCAAGTTTTTGATTTTCAACTTTCTGGCAGCCTCTAATCCTAAGACCAGGGCTTCGTATTCGCACACATTGTTGGTGTAATCGATGTCCCATTGTAACCTGTAAGAGAAAGGGATAACAAACTCATCTCCGTGTGCCACAAAAAGCACTCCAGCTTCTGGTCCTTCACAAGACGAAGCACCATCGAAACACATTTTCCAAACTCCAGTACTATATACATTTTTATTTGTCTCTTCTGTTTTTTCTTTTTCTGTACAATTTTTTTCTATACATTCATCTATATCATCATCAATCAATAAAATACAATTTCCTAAATCCTGATCCGCGACATAAACAGGGTAATTATTTGGATTATGTGGATCACTTATTGTAAATGCCAGACTTGTTTCTTTGTATAGGTGGGTGAACTGTCTGCCGAAGATCAGGATTGTAGCATATGTCATATCGAGCTGAGGGGATCCTCCAAGCTTGGCGCCCCAAGACCTGGATAACAACATGTCATACTTTGGAGGGATATCAACAATAACCACATCCATCAAAACACTTTTTACTAGAACCTGCACAAGATTAACCACTAAATCTTTAATCATGCCCATACATTTAACTTTTCTTGAATCAAAGGAATACAGATCTCCATACAGTCTGATAATTTTGAGACCAAGTCTATCCATAATAGCTTTGGGCATCACATTATGGGAAGCTCCAGAATCCAACATGCAATTATGGAGTAGATGATCATGCACATTTAGCGTAATGTAGAAAGGAGGGACAATATCTTTGGCACTTTCAAAATGTGAACCGAAAATTATATTCAGTTTATCATCTTCCAAATTTATAACGTCGGCCTAACTTTCAATATCTGAAAAATTTATCATTTTGGGAATTTGCTTTCTATGTGTAGGGTTCTTTTCCAGTTCAACCAGAGGTACAAGGATTTTGATCATATTAATCTCATTTTCTAGGTTGAAACTTCATGTTGTCTTATCAGTTTCTCTGGTTTGGATTTCTATCTCCCTTTTTTTTGATTTATTTGTTTGTGTTATTTTCGTTTCCATTGTTTTTGTTATGACAGTCTGTGAGTTAGATGCTTTTGTTTTGGCAGTCTGTGTTTCAAGAGATTTTGGAGCTGGCTCATCCGCTTCACCTCTTGGCAAGATTTTCTTGGGTTGGGCAATTGTCATATTTTTATTTCTAGGCCTTAAATTATACTTCTGTTGTAGCTCGACCATTATATTATCGACGATTCCTTGATAAGCAAAATCTTCTGTGATATTTATGCTATCATCGTTATTAGACCGGTGTTCTACGTTTAAAGACCTTTCATAATCTTGCCTCGTCAAATGAGGTTGTTGACAATCGTTGCCAAGATTATTCATATCTTCCTCTAACTCCTCAAATTCTTTCATGTTATCTCCTCCTATAAAATTTTCATTTTTAAAGGCAGCCCGAATCTTTTGATCTTCATTTTTGATTTGTCTTTGTTGTATTTGAGGGTTATGGTTCCTCCTGAATTCTTTCCTAGCGAACTGATCTACTTTAGATTGATCCAGTTCCATCTTCGAAATTTTGTTTGATAATTCTTTAATTATTTTTGCCATATCATCCATCTTATCTTCCGAGGACCTCCTAGATCCGGAGGGTCCTGCTTGTTCTATGAATCATCTAGTCTCTTTATTTCCCATTTTGACTTTAGTTTTTAACTTTCCCGATGCCATCATATTTGACTCTATTTCTACAACATTGTCTTGCATTCTAGTTAGGTCAACAACTCTCCTTTCCCTCAATAATAGAGTGAAGTCGTGCTCGAAAGCCCCGATAAAGGTTACTTTCGTTGCAGGTTGGGAATGTTTAACTTCAGTTGGGATCTTGTTATATAATTTATTAAATCTTTGAGTGAATTCCAGGACTGTTTCTGATTTTTTCTTTCTTAAAGCCTCGAAATCAATTAAATAATATAAATGATCTTTTCTCTCTCCCCATTGTTTGAGAAAGGCACTTTCTAACTCATCATATGATCCTATTGAACATGTCTACAGTCCTCAGAACCAGGTTCTTACCTGTCCTTCGAAAGTTTGAAGTAACAGATGTGAATATACATCCTCGTGCTCGAGGCCAAGAATATCGACGAATTGATCGAAGAAATTTATGTGCTTAATCGCGGTTAGGTCTCCCTCTCCTGTAAACTATGGCATATTTTTCATATAGTTTTCAGGTAAATCATGGAGGGGAACTAGGATGACTAAAGGAGCATATATAACAACTACTTTAGTGAAAATTCTAGGAGGTTGGGGTGGTCCTTGACTGCCTCCTCCTCCTCCACCTCCGCCACCTCCGACACCACCTCCTCTGGCAACAACCATTGATAATCTAGAGGATGAAACTTGGAGATTATAGAGAGGGTTTTCAAAGACATGTAGCGACCTTTCGGTTACTTCGGGATGAAGAAAAAGAGGTTTTGGAAACTAACTGTCAGGAGATAGAAAAACTAAAAAGGGGGGAAGCGAGAGACGAGGACTAGGTTCTTCAGACTTGCAAGATGTAATGTTCCCCACCTCTTGATGAAGAGGTTTGGGAAGACTTAGTGATCTAGGCATCCCCACTAGGCCATAGTCTCACACAGAGGGGAAAAGTCAACCAAACTAATGTTATATTCTTAAGTTGACTTAGTGAAAAGATAAAAAGGGAACTCAATGAAGGAATATAAGCGCTGGAGGTTGAGTTAAGAGTTAACCCTAGGGGTTAACTTAACTCAACAAGGAAACATAAAAAAGTAGAAAGAGAAGGCTAAGGCACACCTCTCTCTTCATCTTGGATATTTGGTATTTGTTTGTTGATGCTATTGAGCATACAATTTTGAGGGTTTTGATATTACAAACCCTAGTGAACAAATCAGTGGTGAAAGATTCCACTCACCTTGTTCCAAGTAGTCTCAGGGATGAAATAATCCACCCACACCATTCTACATCCATCATCTATTCAGGAGGATTAGCAAGGATGTACCAGTTGGATCAATAGGGCCGTACCCGTTGGATCAATAGGGCTGTACCAGTTAGGGTTTTCCAGCAAGGGCGCACAATTTGTTGAAGAAGAGTTCGATCCAACACATTGAGGAAGTTTTGGAAGGTTTCAACATTAGGGATTTTCTTGCAAGCCCTTGCTCATCAGTTTGGAGGCTTCTTTGAGGAGCTATCACGTCCCTATCATTTGTTTGCAGGTTGGGACGGTTTTGAGAGATAGAGGACGATTTAGTGATTCAGTGTTTTTCAGATCTAGGAGGCCATAGGCCAGATCTGACCTTGAAACTTCTCTCAGGGGTTTGTGACTGCCCAATATATCATTCTAGAGAGTTTCAGGGGATTCCGAACCCTCATTCAGCTAGGTCGAATTGTTGGCCATATTCAGGGTTTCAGGAGGGTCGTACTAGTCTAGGGTTTTTGCTGTTTAAGGAGGAGGCTTCAGTGTTTGGGATCCATACTTTAGGAGGAGGCTATCATTGCCTTGATCTATCATTGGGAGGAGTTTAGCAACATTTGGGGATCTTCATCTTTAGGACAGTTGAACCCTTGGTCTCCATTGACTTCAGCAGGTCGTACCAATAGCTTGAGGGTTAGGCTTAAACCCTAGTTTTGTAGTAGAACGTTCATCTTCTATTGTAGCCTTTGGGAGGCCTGAATTGTATCTCTGGGATCATTTTGTATGCAACTCTTATTATTGTTTTGAAGCCATCTGAAGATTTTCCAGATCTGCTTCTCCATTTGTATCAGGTGCTTGCTTTCTTATAATAAAGTTCAGATCTTGTTTGTGGTTCATATCTTATGTATTGTTGAATATCTTCATATGATTGCAATGGTTCTTGTATAATCTATGGCTGAATAACTAAATAAACCCTAAGGTCGTACTGTTCATGGCCAACCTGCATAACACAACAAATAACAATCAAATCAAGGGTTAGTTAGTGTTTCCAAGCAAAAAATTGGCTTGGGAACATTACAATGGTATCAGAGCTCTATTCCTCCAAACCTATGAGGATTAGCGCATGTAGAGGTACAATGGTATCTTTATGGGCAGAAGGAAGAAGCAAACCAACGAAATAGAAGTCGAAATGGAGGGTTCAGGAGATGACCGTGAGCCATAGGGCTTGGCTTACTTGGCAACTGAATTCCATAAAATCCTAAACCTTACAGAAAGCAACCTGGTCCATCACTTACAGGAAAGCCAGGAGACAAACCGGAAGGGACGAGCCGAAATCACTGAGACCTTGAAGAAGGTAGATGCAAATTTGAGGAAGATTGATGAGAATCAGACTAGGATAACCTAGCTATTGATGCAAATGACTCATCAGGGGAAAGACCTTGAGACGTATGGAAACAGAGAGGCTGGTGGATCCCATGGTGAAAACAAATATAATCTAGAAAAGGCTCCCAGGTCCGAGGGAAGCCATGGAGGGGGTATGTCACATGGACATATGGGTAGCAGGGCTAACCCTAGACCGTACTTGCCCACATTCATAGATGAACAGGTACAACATGAGAAGGTATATGACTTTGTTGAGAAGATGGCACAATGTAATAGGGAGTACCATGACTTGGATATGATAATTCAGAGGCAAATGTCCTTGGATCAATACTGCCAAGTCAAGTTCAGAAACAAGCCCAGGCCGAACCACATGAGAAATTATGAGTTTGATTGAAGAGCAGGGAAGATGGAAATCCCATACTTTGATGGTACGACCAAGATGACAACGTAGGCATGGGTACAAAAACTGGACACTTATCTGCAGCTTAATCCCATGAGAGAGATGGAAGCCATCAAATTCACCACTATGTATTTGGATGGTAAAGCTCATGACTGGTGGTATCATGGACTCACCACACTAGGCCACAATCAGATAGTGACCTACATAGAGTTCACTCAGAGACTCATTGACAGATTTGATCAGGGGGATCCTGAGCTGCACTTCCGGGAGCTCACACAACTCAGGAAAATAGGAGCAGCTGAGGTATACATTGAAGAATTCCAGAGGCTAACAGTCATGGTGCAGGATATATCACCAACCAGACTTATGATGTTTTTCACTGAAGGGTTGATGGAACCCTTGAAGGGTTGGGTAAAGGATTTTAACTCTACCAACCTACAGGATGCTATTTGGAGGACAAGGGACCTAGGACCAACTGCCAAACCAAAATTTGTGCCTAGACCACTTCTTAACACCGGAGGAAGAGATAAGAGACCCCCAATGAACCAAGGAGGATGTGACCCAAGGGAATTTGACAGGGGTCGTGGAAGAATGGATGAGAACACCAGGAGGGAACTGAGAAGGAAGCAACTCTGATTTACTTGCAAAGAGCCATGGAACCCATCACACAAGTGCATGGGCTGTGGCCAAGTGCACTACATAGAGGTGACTTCAGACAATGAGGAAGAGGAATATTGTGGCCAATTACAGAACATGGAGGCCAAAACCACAGAGACAACATAAGAGGAGGTCACAGGACATGACAATACAGCTGAGGGGAAAGCCACCTTGGCATCTAGCAGAGAGGTGCCCAAATATAACACCTTCATGATGAGAGGAGTCTTGCAGGGGCGGAAGGTATCAATATTGATTGATGGGGGAGCTCCTCACAACTTCATTGACTCAACATTGTTGCAGAGGAGGCATATACCCACAGCAGAATTTCAAGGGTTCAAGGTGGAGGTAGTAGGTGGAAGCACTATGCCTTGTGACAGGTACATTCCAGGTATGAAGCTTACATTGGGTAGGCATGAGTTGATACAGGATGTCTATGTGATGGACCTTCCAGATACTAACATAATCCTTGGAGTTCAGTGGCTTAGTACGTTGGGGCCTATCACCACCAACTACAAGACCATGGAGATGTCTTTTACAGAGGAGGGTGGATGAAAGGTAGTGCTCCGAGGCATGATAGGTAATTCTGCCATGGTAGTTACGACCAAGAGGATGGATGCCATCTTCAGGAGGGAGGAGATAGTGTATGCAGCTGAATGTAGGATTTCAACATGTGTGGACGAGCAGGAAAGGTTCACTACACTCCAGAAATCCAAGAGATCCTCGAAAAACACAACAAAGTGTTTGGAATGATCCCACTAGGGGTGCCACCAGACAGGGGGTTTGAGCACATCATTGAGTTAGAGGCAGGAGCCAAATCGGTCATCACCACACCATACAGGCATCCGAAGAAGTATAAAGACGAGATAGAGAAATCCATCAAAGAGCCCTTGGACATGTGGCACATCAGACCGAGATCTAGCCCTTTTGCTTCTTCAGTAGTGTTGGTCAAGAAAAAAGATGGAACTATGCGCATGTGCATTGACTTCCGAGCATTGAATAAGAAGACAATAAAAAACCGGTACCTTATACCAAGGATTGATGAGTTTCTGGACGAACTACATGGGGCTGTCTATTTCACAAAGATTGACCTACGCTCTGGCTACCATCAAATCAAAATGAGGGAGGAGGACATCCCAAAGACTTCTTTCAAATGTCATTATGGTCATTATGAGTTCTTGGTGATGCCCTTCGGATTAACCGATGCCCCAACCACGTTCCAATCTTGTATGAACCATGTGTTTAACAAATAGTTGATGAAGCATCTGCTAGTATTTTTTGATGACTTGCTCATTTATAGCAAGACGTGGGAGGAACACCTTCAACACGTGGACCAAATTCTGTGTATCATGGAGGAACAATCATTGTACGCTAAGGAGTCCAAATGTGAGTTTGGAATGACAGAGGTTGTTTACTTGGGACACATCATCGGAGAAAAGTGGGTATAGCTACATCAGGAGAAAATTAAAGCCATTATGGAGTGGCCCACTCCTAAGTCACTCACAGAATTAAGGGGATTTCTAGGCATGTGCACTTATTATAGGAAATTTGTCAAAGGGTTCTCTCAGCTGTGTGCACCCTTGACCGATTTGACTAAGAAGGGAGCTTTCAAATGGAGTGAGGAGGCTCAATTTATGTTTTATAAAATGAAAAAGGTGATGAGCACGTGCCCAGTCTTAGATCTACTAGATTTCGGCCAGCCTTTTACATTGGAGTGTGATGCCTCAGGAGAAGGTATAGGGGCTATAATGATGCAAAACATACACCCTCTTGCCTATGAAAGCCGAAAAATCAGGGGACCTGAGCTACTTTACAACATTTATGACAAATAAATGTTGGCTATTATGCACGCACTAGCCAAATTCAAGCAATACCTGGTAGGTGCATGGTTTGTGGTCAAATCAGATCACAACAGTCTTAAGTACCTATTGGAGCAGAAGGAATTAAATGAAAGGCAACAAAAATGGGTAAGCAGAATATAGGCCTATGACTTTGACATTGAATTTGTCAAAGGGAAGAACAACGTGGTGGCTAATGCATTGTCCATGAGGCCATCCATTTATGCCATGACAAATGTATCTGTTGACTGGAAGGACCACTTAGAGATGGAGTATGCAAAGGATCAATTCGCTTATCAACTAATGGATGAATAGGTACATGATGATAATTTCAGGATTATTGACGGCCTCATCTACTACAAGGGCTTAATCTTTTTGGTTTCTGAATCAACCTTCAAGGCCAAAATGTTATAGGCATGTCATGACTCAACCATGGTAGGGAACCACGGAATTGGTAAGATGTACATGCAGGTGAGGGAGAGGTTCTCATGGAAGGGCCTCAAGGAGGATGTAATGAGGCATGTCAAGGAGTGTACTATGTTCCAAGAGAACAAGGATGAGCACACTCCCCCGACAGGACTACTGCAACCCCTTCCCATTCCGAAGCACAAGTGGGAAATCATATCCATGGATTTCATCACAGGGTTGGCAAGGATGCATGGGAAAGACTGCATTTTCGTAGTGGTGGACAGGTTGACGAAGTTTGCACACTTCTTCTCCATAGCCAAAGAGTTCAACGCAACATAGGTGGCCGAATAGTTTTTCCGGGAGAACTTCAAACTGCACGGCCTACCCAAAACCATTGTCAGTGATAGAGATAGCAGATTCATGAGTACATTCTGGCAGGAGTTGTTCAAACTAGTTGGTACAGCCTTGACCCCTAGAACCAATTATCATCCTCAGAGAGATGGACAGACCGAGATAGTCAACAAATGGGTGGAAGCGTATCTCAGGAATTATGTGGCAGGGCAACAAAAAGCGTGGGTCAGATGGTTGCACTTAGGAGAATACTGCTACAACACCACCCATCACATGTCCATAGGCATGACACCATTCAGGGCCTTATACAACTATGGTCCACTCTCTTTCGTGGAGGTTGATTTTGGTGACAACAGGGCACCGATGGTATAGGATTGGGTACAACTGAGTCAAGACATCCTCAGAGAGCTGAAGGATCATTTACAGAGAGCATAGAACCAACAGAAGGTCCAAGCAGATAAACATCTAGTTGAGCGTACCTTTGAGGTTGGCTACTTAGTCTATCTGAGGCTCCAACCATATAAGCAAGATTCTATAAAAATGTGCATAACAGAGAAGCTACATCCACATTTCTTTGGAACCTATAGGATCAGTAGGAAAATAGGGGCCGTAGCTTATGAGCTGGAGCTTCCACATGGCAACAGGATACACAATGTCTTGCACATGTCCTGCCTGAAGAGGGCCATCGACCAACACATCACACCCATTGAGGTGTTGCCTCCCTTGGACGAAGAGGGGAAAATTGTTTTGATTCTGGAGGAGATACTGGAGGTTTAGGAGAAGAGGCTCAGGAAGAGAAGCATCAAAGAGTACCTGATCAGATGGAAGGATCTACCTATTGAGGATGCCACGTGGGAGAATGAACATGTGGTACGTGAGACAGGTTTGTAATTGCTTGAGGACAAGCAATTTCTAGCAGGGGAGACTGTAATGTCCCCCACCTCTTGATGAAGAGGTTTGGGAAGACTTAGTGGTCTAGGCATCCCCACTAGGCCATAGTCTCACACAGAGGGGAAATGTCAACCAAACTAATATTATATTCTTAAGTTGACTTAGTGAAAAGGTAAAAAGGCAACTCAATGAAGGAATAGAAGCGCTGGAGGTTGAGTTAGGAGTTAACCCTAGGGGTTAACTTAACTCAACATGGAAACATAAAAAATTATAAAGAGAAGGCTAGGGCGCACCTCTCTCTTCATCTTGGATATTTGGTATTTGCTTGTTGATGCTCTTGAGCATACAATTTTGAGGGTTTTGATATTACAAACCCTAGTGAACAACTCAGTGGTGAAAGATTCCACTCACCTTATTCCAAACTTGGTCTCGGAGATGAAATAATCCACCCACACCATTCTACATCCATCATATATGCATGAGGATTAGCAGGGTCGTACCAGTTGGATCAGCAGGGCCGTACCAGTTAGGGTTTTCCAACAAGGGTGCACAATTTGTTGAAGAAGAGTTTGATCCAACACATTGAGGAAGTTTTGGAAGGTTTCAACATTAGGGTTTTTCTTGAAATCCCTTGCTCATCAGTTTGGAGGCTTCTTTGAGGAGCTATCATGTCCCTATCATTTGTCTGTAGGTTGGGACGGTTTTGGGAGATAGAGGATGATTTGGTGATTCAGTGTTTTTTAGATCTAGGAGGCCATAGGCCAGATCTGACCTTGAAACTTCTATCAGGGGTTTGTGACTACCCGATCTATCATCCTAGAGAGGTTCAGGGGATTCTAAACCCTCATTCAGCTAGGCCGAATTGTTGGCCATATTCAGGGTTTCTAGAGGGCCGTACCAGTCTAGGGTTTCTATAGTTTGAGGAGGAGGCTTCAATGTTTGGGCTCCATACTTAGGGAGGAGGATATCATTAACCTGATCTATCATTGGGAGGAGTTTAGCAACTTTTGTGGATCTTCATCTTTAGGAGGGTCAAACCCTTGGTCTCCATTGTCTTCAACAAGTCGTACCAGTAGCTTAAGGGTTAGGCTTAAGCCCTAGTTTTGTAGTAGAGCGTTCATCTTCTATTGCAGCCTTTGGGAGGCTTGAATTGTATCTCCAGGAGAATTTTGTATGCAACTCTTATTATTGTCTTGAAACCATCTGAATCTTTTCCAAATTTGCTTCTCCATTTGTATCAGGTGCTTGCTTTCTTATAATAAAGTTCAGATCTTGTTTGTGGTTCATATCTTATGTATTGTTGAAGATCTTCATATGATTGCAATGGTTCTTGTATAATATGTGGCTGAATAACTGAATAAACCCTAAGGCCGTACTGTTCATGGCCAACCTGCATAACACAACAAATAACAATCAAATCAAGGTTTAGTTAGTGTTTCCAAGGAAAAAATTGGCTTGGGAACATTACACAAGATATATACACGGGAGAACTAACGGGAGTCAAATTAGAGTATATGATATATTCTTCAAAACTTTGGGAAGTTGGAATCTGTACTCCATGAACTGATGGGATTTCAATTGAAGCAGATATCGAGATGGGGTCTTTACCTTTATTAGTAAAGGAGGTAGTTGAATCGGTTTCGACCTTTATCTCAGGTAAAACCAATTTGGGGTTTATGATTTCGGCTTCAGTTTTGTCAGTCGATGTTTCTCCAAAAAATATTTGGGTGGAAACTTCTTGCGGAGTTAACGGTTCAAGTGGAACCTTAGCATTAGACTATGTAGGTTTAGGTTGGTAAACCTTACTTGTGGATGCAATGGTCTGCTTGAGGTATCCCCTTGGTTTTAAAAATTTTCCAGTGTCCGAAATAGACGTGGTCTGCTTATCATCTGGGTTTTGTCTGGTATTCCTTCGATTGAATGCCAGTTTATCAATTTTGGAGTCACCAAGTGAAAGATAAAAAATTAAGCCTTAAAATGTATTCAATCTTTGTTCAGTATCAAAGAGAGAAACTTACAATGTCGTTCTCCCAGGGAAAAAAAACTTCGTTTCTCCATCCCCGACAAGGACGCCAAAAATATGTTGTTCCTCAGTTTATACTTAGGCTCAAAGCATAATGTCAGGCATCAGGAAATAAGGAAAGTTTTAATGTTTTCTTTTTCTACCTCAATTATGTGAGAAAAAATCCTTAAATTGAATTAATAGTATAATAGCTCAGAGGCTATTTTTTGTGTCTGAGTTAAATTGAAAATATTGGATGTAATCAGAGAAAAACATAAAGCTGTTTAGACAAAGCAAGGCATCAAATACAAAATAATATTACTTTGTTACAAAATAAGAAAATAGATAATGTAACCTTAAATGAAGCATAAATTGTAGCAAATCTAATTAATTTACAGGTCTTGTATCTACTAACAGTAAATACAGAGGAAAAGTTGTTTGTTATTAGATAACTAAATGAAATATAACCACAATAGATGTTGTACTAAATTGTGATCAAACATTCATCAAGGAAAATATATAAAAAGATGCTGGTATGTGGAAAGACAAAAGAACACATAACTCAAATGGACGAAATGTGGAATCTCTGGTCTGCACTTGTATTAATTCTCAATGAGGAGAGTTTTCTCAATTACAACAAGCAAGAAGCAACCTTTGTTCATTCTTTCGAATATGCATTGATACAAAAGTTCTCAACCTCAAATGGTTGGAATTCCTCTATCGTTATGATAATTAAAATTACAAAATATGGAAGCTGAAACACTTCATTTGCATTCTTCTTGATCTTCTCGTTGCGCTGGCACGGGCATTTTCCTTTCCTGTCTTCTAGTTCCAAAATAGATAATGTACACAGATTGTGTCATTGGTTTCCAGAGGTATTACCTTTTCCCTGATCAGTACATTCGATGCATCTGCCCACAAATTGAGCTACCAACCTGGAGGGTTCTGTTAGGTTATTAGCCTCAAAAGTGTATAACCTCTTTTCCAGCTGAGGCAATCTCTCTTTTTCGCCTATCTTCTGAAATAATAGACTATAGTTGTAGATTAGGCTTCACTAGCCATCTATCTATTTGAGCAATATCAACCTGTTTTATCTGTGAGATTTTGGCTTGGGATTCTTCCATATTTGTCTTAATGTCGAGTAGATGTTTGGCTATATAAATTTGACCCAGTATCCCAGAGCTATCTTCTTTATCAAGGCCTAATAATTCCTTGTTGAGTGAACAAAAATCTTCCTCACAAGATTCTTTCACTTCCTTAGCTATTTTCCTACCTTCAACTATGTTAGACTCCCAAGTCTTTAGTATGATATTGCCTCTGGTTTGTTCTGAAATTGAGAACCTGGAAGTCATATCTACTCCTTCTTTTGCTTATGATATAAACGCTTTTTGAAAGGTATTCCGGACAACGATAACCTCTCTCTCCCTTAAAACAATGTTACTTAATGCTTGATCTATCACCCAAAAATGATTTTGGACGATTTATACCTTAGAGAGCAGGCCTTGTTGTGCTACTTCCAGTTTTTCTCGCACTTCCAATGCTTGAGCTTGGACCAATGTTATATATACAACCATGCTTTTGGTACAGCTTAATTTGGCTTGTAGTTGTCGTACCAACTCCTCTTTCTAGATGACCAACCCTTGGCTCACTTGGGCGGTCTTATGTATCTCCTCAAGGTTGGATTTCAGCTGTTGGATTTCTTGTCTGTCGCCGGATCTCATCTACTCGAAGCCCTTGTTGACCTCGCTTTTGATGTCCTCTTCTACAATATTTATTTGGTTTTGTAATTGGTTTATTAGTAGGCCTTTTTGCTTCATCCGTTCTTTTAAAGTTCCAACTGAAAACTGGTTGGTTGTTGCATAAGCCCCCAATGAACCTGCTACTTCTTTGGTGAATTATACCTCTTCTAAGGCTTATCCATCAATTATTACTTCATTTCTTTTGACCGCTGTACCCACCCTTTGGTATGTTTCTATCTTCACCACAACTTTCCCTTTTCTTGCTGAAAAAGAAATCGGTAGGCAGTATCTCTTCTATAGGAATTGGCTTTAGATATTCTATGAATACTGCCTCTGTATCGGGGTTCCCTATGGTGAATTGTAAAGGTGTGAAAAACTAAACGGGGCTGCCGATTTATGTGGATGATTGTTTTCCAGTTGTGTCTGTAGTTGATTTATCTGGCATAGATAATGGCCTATCTTCTCCTTTCTTCATTAGTGTCTCTTCTTGATCTTTGGTCTGATTACCTGAGACATCTGTCACCAGGGTATATTCTTTCTGAGTCGAGACCTCTACTTTCTCTACGTTTTCCCAGGTTTCTCGTTTGCTAGAGCTTACGGCTTCTGGATTTCGGGTCTCTGTTTTTTTTGTAGTTGGAGACGTCTGGGTTCCTCCTTGTAACACTTTAGGGAGGCTACTTCTTTAGTGTCTCTGGAAGTCGTAGAATTCAATAATTTTCTCAGGTGACAGAGCTCAAACTCGACCTAAGACCTACGGATGAGATCTCATTCCTCGGAAAATCTCTTCTTGAGGAGAGTCCTTGTGTTCATACCTTTTCATACCGCAACTGGCCATGTGGTTGGCCACGACCTTTTGTGGGTCGTGCTTTTTGAATTCAATGCCAACTAACTTTATTTCTTCTAAGGCAGTGGCCTCCACTTTGGAGTGACCGAAATCCAATAAAGAAAATGTGCCAAAATGTAAGGGGAAAGATGGCCATACCTTTTTCTACCTTGCTTTGAGCTCTTTTCTAATCCCGTCGAGTACAGTTTGTCGTGCGACCTCGCAGAACACTAGTCGGTCTGGTAAAAATTACGACAGAGCATATGGAGGAACTGAACAACCAAAAACCCTAATATAGGAAAAGTGTTCCTCGATGTACCAGTATGCTACTCTGCCCAGGTTAGCCACAATTTTGTCTGAAATTCTAGGTGGTGGATGACCGAATATAGAAGTGTGCATCGACACCATTACCCAGTTACAAATTTCATAAAAGAAATCTTTCGCCTTGTCTTCTGAGAGCTTCGCATGATAGATGTGAATTGGTTCTGCGCTATTTGGGGTCCAGCTCCATCCCATCAATGGGAAAGGCGTCATGAAACAGATGGTATCCATAATATAAGTTGACATGAAGAATGAAGTTGATTGCCCCTTTGTTTTGTGTGTCCGATATTCTGTAATTTCACTAGCCAGACTGTCCGACAATATTTTGGCCCAGTCGAAAGAATACCCTTCCGCTACTGTGTGTATAATGGGTACCCATGGCATAAAGAAATGGGTTGTGTTCTCTTTCCCATAGAGCCTACACATCATCATGGCTATATACATGAACTACGGTTCTAATGATGAAATTGAATATGTGCTGTGAGAATCAGCTCTGAGCTTTTTGGGGCTTGAGTACTAGTCTTTGATCAAATCAGAAAGGCTTTTCCCAAATTGATCATACTCCTTCTTGTTGAAATCTTCTAAGAAACTGGCATTGTAAGTGAAGTTTGGTGTTGAGGACATCTTGTACATCACCTGTATGTGCTCTGGCCAAAATGATCCAACACCCACTTTCTGAGAATTGAATATAGTTCTAGTTGGGATATCTACATGATCCAGTGCCCATCCAATCATATCATTGTAGGGTAAAAGTCACGGCCTTGTTGCTACCTTTTGAATTTCTAACTGAGAAATAATATTTTATTTGGTAGACAAGTCTTCCTTTTCGTTGTCGCTTGAATCATCCAGGCAGTTTACTAGATCGTATTGCACGGTGTTGAATACATGCGTCCAGGTTTTAACTGTATCTATGCTCCTGGGCGAGGTGTCAGAGATAACCTCTGTGTTCTGGCTTGAACTTTCACCAGTTGCTTTAGGTTCTTTCTGTGGAGCCATGGTATTGTGTCTCAGAGTTCTATTATCTATTACAAAGAACGAGAATGCAACAAACTGATTATTTCGCTAAGCCAACTCTGTGAAAACAAGAATGTAATTCAGAAAATGAAAAATCTTCTTTGCCTTAAGCGTATCAATCTACGTAGATCTTCACTGACAATGTGTTTAATTCCTTTAGTCAAAATATTTGGGCGATAAAGCAAGATCTTATTTGAAATCATTTCCCTAAATCAGCTATTAATGTCATTAATGGTCGATATTTCTTGATCTGGGAAAAGCACAGAGGACATTTGAATTTACCCGCATTTCAAATCAATGCAAACTTTATTGGAGACAAGATTGCTTAAGGTTTGAATAAATCAAGTTTATCATGTTAATTAATTGTGTTTAACCTTAATCGATTTCAGGGTTTGGAGTCCTAGGCGATCTTATTTCAGTTCAAGCTATGATCCTCAAATCGTGAAATCGCAATTTGATCAATTAATATTAATCAAGGTTAACCTTTTAATTAATCATGATTAATTAAGGGTTTCGTGACTTCGGGTATCCGGATTTCAATTTGTCATTCAAGAAAGTATTCTCGAAACACGAAGTTGCGATAATATTTAATTATCGTTAATCATTATTAATCGTTTAATTAACCCGGTTTAATTTAATCTAGTTTCGCGATTTTGCATATCAGGACTTAAGGGTTCTTTACATGTCTGACTGCTAGTATTGCGAAACCCCGAAATCCGACACTTTAAAGGATGTCTTTAGCGATTTGACCTTTCAACTAGTGGGCGGCTCCATAACTTTTAAGAACTTAGGATTGTTGCATTAAACAGAAGACCTCATCAATGGTGATATCCAAGTGCGCATTTGTTTTTATTTAAACAAGAATTAAACTTATTTAAGTCTAAAGTTTAGAAAAATATATATGTTTCAACATAACCTTTGAGACCATCTTTATATCCAATAAAGATACACTTTTCAGCCTTCTTATCTAGCTTATTTTTGTTTTCCTTTAGAACATGAACATATTCATCACAACCAAATACTTTGAGATGTGTGAGAGAAGGTTCATTACTAGTCCATACCTCTTGTGGAGTCTTGCCATCCAACGCCGATGAGGGTGATCTATTGACCAGGTAACATGCAGTATCCACTGCCTCTACCCATAATTCTTTCCCTAACCCGACACCACTGAGCATGGACGTTGCTTTTTCCATCAACGTCTTGTTCATCATTTCTACAACTCCATTCTGCTGAGGTGTGTATGGAGTAGTCTTCTGCCTTGCTATACTGCACTTCTTACAAAATTCTTCAAATTCATTCCCGCAGAACTCTCCGCCATTATCTGTCCTCAACACCTTAATTCTTTTCTCTGTTTGATTCTCAACAAGAGCCTTAAACTCTTTAAACCTGTCAAAGACTTCAGATTTCTTCCTGAGGAAATATATCCAAGCATTCCTCGAGAATTCATCTATAAATGAAACGTAGTACACAGATTTTCCCAATAATGGGACTGACACAGGTCCAAAAACATCACTGTGAACTAGTTGTAAAATTCCTTCTGCCCTCATTGCACCAAAGGGGAATCTTACCCGATTCTTCTTCCCATATAGACAATGTTCATAGAAATCAAAATCCAGAGAGGAGTTAGACATACCTTCAACCATACCTTTACCGTGTAGTAGTCGAAGACCCTTCTCTCGGATATGCCCCACTCTCTTATGCCACGACATAACCTTTTCTCCAAACACTGTAGGATTTATTTTTTCTTCAACTCCAATATAAGGAATAATGGAACTATTACACCCATCACTAATAGTGCTTCCTTGCAGCTTATACATAGTTCCAAACCGAACTCCCTTCAACAACACCATTTCTCCTCGAACCATCCTGTAGGTTTCCTTTTCAAATATGGTTTTTATCCCTGCATCGTCCATTTTGCTTACATAAATCAAATTTCTGGCCAAACCTGGGATGTGCAAAACACCAGGGAGTGTTCTAATCCTTCCATCTATGAGCCTCAACTTGACTTTTCCTCATCCTATGATTATGGTTTTCGAATAATCACCTAAGAAAACATTACCTCCATCATACCTTTCATATTCACAAAACCACTATCTGTGGGGAGTCATATGAAAGGATGCACCAGAGTCAACCAACCATGCCTCATGATCTACGTTATTGCTTGAAGAAGCCACGTACACATCCCATCCTTCTTCCTTGGAGATATTTTCTTCTATAGAAGGAGATTCTTTAGATCCCTTCTTTTTCTCAACTTTGGATCTGCACTGCTTCTTGTAGTGCCTTATTTTCCACATCTCCAACATACCTTTACAAAATTTCTGGGAGATTTAGATCTACCCTTAGACTTAGATCTCCAACTTGAGAACTTAGATCTATTTCTTTCCTGGGAACGTCCTCTTGCAAATAATGTGTCTGTGCTCTGTCCTTCCATATTCTTTTGTCTCATCTCCTCTGACAACAAATATGAGACCACTTCATGAAACTTCAAGGAAGTTGTATTACTACATATGGCCACAACTATACTATCCCATGAGTCTGGTAAAGAACACAGTAAACTGATACATTTATCTTGATCTGAAATTTTAATCTCAATAGATACTAACCGACTTACCATAGTATTGAAGGCGTTCAAATGATCTACCACCGAGTCTCCATATCTCATCCTCATGTAATACAACTTCTTTCTTGGGAGTAGTTTATTCACTAGGAACTTAGACTGATACAACTTATCCCATAAATCCTTGGTTGTAGCTTCCTCTAACACATTCAATAATATTGAATCTGAGAGACACAGTCGGATTGTGCTCTTTGACTTCCGATCCAATTTTTTCTAGTCATCTGCTGGAGTTCCTGTAGGTGCAGTACCTGGATCTATTGTGATCCACTAATCTCTATCCACCAACAGATCTTCCATCTTGAGCTTCCACAGCTCAAAAAATTTCCCATTAAACTTCTCAATCTCCATTTTCAAATTGCTTGCCATTTCTTTTCACCTGAAAAATCAATACCACAGATCTCCCACTATAACAAGGCTTATCACAGTCCTGAGCCAAAACCTTGACCATAAAGGTGTCCCTCTAAAGCCAACAAAGCTCTGATTCCAAGTGTAGATTTTAACCTTGTACAATATTTACTGCAAATAGACTTTCAGTAATAGAACATAAAAGATACAATGGCAAATAGAAACATTACACAGAGATTTTTCCCCTGGAAACCCAAATTGGGAAAACCAACATATTCTATATTCATTCATAGTGATACATTGTTTACAATACAATATACATATATGATTCAACGACATTCAAAACCCTAACCCAATGACCTGGATTAGTCAACAACCCTAATTCCTTAACTGGATATAGAAAACCATCGGAAAAAAACCATGTGCCGAAAAACCACCTAAATATGTGACTCATGCAAAGAATATAACACATACCCAACAAAGGGGTCTCTACTTCATTTCATTGTCGATAGCAACAGTCAGAAGAACATGATCTCAACAGAGGTCATCAAGTGGCTGGACCTATCGATAACACCGCATCTGCAACCCTACACCATCGGTTGGCTTCACCAAGGAAGAGATCTTTGTGTTAGCCAACAATGTTGTCTACCCTATGACATCAAGCCCTTCAAAGATGAGGTATTGTGTGATATTACTCCCCTCGAAGTTTGGGATGTTCTTTTAGGACAACCATATTTGTGGAAGCGACATGTTGTGTATGAGTCTAGACCTCACAGTGTTATTATTACTTTAGGTAGACAATTGTACAGGATACCAGAGGTAGCGCCGCCTACTGCTATTTCTTTAATCTCTGCTAAGAAATGCAAGAAGTTCATTTCAAAAATCGGGAAGTTCATCTTCTTTGTGATCTGTGCTCACAGTAAGCAGAAGGTTGTCACCACATCTGTGGCATCTACATAGAGCCTCTCTTTGTAGTAGAAGCAAGTGGATGAGATCGTGGAAGAGTACAGAGACTTTGTCTCCTCACCCGCTGGGGTACCGACGCACTTCCAAGTCAAGCATCCAATTTATCTAACCCTCGATGCACCTCTACCTAATGGAATATTATATCATTGCTCGTTGATGGAAAATGATGAAATCAAGCATCATATCCAAGAGCTACTTCAAAAGGGGCACATCAGACCCAACTCCTCCCCTTGTGGAAGCCCGATTGTACTGGTGCAGAAGAAAGACGGGACCTGGTGGTTTTGCATTGATTATAGAGCATTAAAAAAAATCATTGTCAGGAACCGGTACCCAATTCCCCGAATTGATGACCTTCTTGACCAACTCAAGGGGGGAAATTTCTTTAGCAAGATTGACCTAAAGTCTGGATACCACTAGGTTCCAATCGAACCAACTGATGTATGGAAGACAACTTTCAAATCTAAAGAAGGTCTCTTCAAATGGTTGGTCATGCCCTTTGGCTTAACAAATGCACCAACCACTTTCATGAGGTTGATGGATGATGTATTGAGATCCTTCACCAACTCTTTTGTGGTGGTATATCTAGATGACATCCTCATCTTGAACAGAACTTGGGAGGAGCACATGCAACATATTCAACAAGTTTTGAGCACTCTGCGACAACACAAGCTATATGCCAACTTGGAAAAATGATTCGTTGGCATGAATAGGGTCCAATACTTGGGCTACATTGTTGATGAGCATGGGGTACATGTGGATCCAGCTAAGATCCAAGTCATCCATTATTGGCTATCCCTGACCACACTAATCGAGCTTCAGAGCTTCTTGGGACTTGCCAACTTCTATCGATGGTTCATGTTAGGATTCTCCCATATTGCATGGGCTTTGAGCCAAGTGACCAAGGGCGGTGGCAGGGAAAATTTCACAATGGGTAAGGCACAACAACGAGCATTTGATGATCTGAAGCATCACTTATTCTCAACTCCAGTACTCTCCTTACCCGATCTGCAACAACCATTCAAGATTGAGACTAATGCATTCGACTATGTTGTAGGCACAATTCTCACTCAACATGGTCATCCAGTAGCATACCATAGTGAGACACTCTCAGATACCGTCTGAAAATACCCCACCTATGACAAGGAAATGCATTCCATTGTGCAAGCCTGCTGTCAATGGAAACATTACATTCTAGGAAAGGAGACAATCATCCACACTAATAACAAGCCTTTGCAA
The DNA here is from genome assembly GCA_009831015.1 of Picea engelmannii. NCBI lineage: Eukaryota > Viridiplantae > Streptophyta > Pinopsida > Pinales > Pinaceae > Picea > Picea engelmannii. The sequence continues at coordinate 25,404 of ML830984.1, read as the reverse complement.
TTCATACAGACACAAGGGAAGTTGCAGAACGACCGACATCAAAAGTGGTCCACATACATCAAGTATAAGACAGGGATCACAAATCATGTTGTTGACTTCCTCAGTCAACCTCATGTGGCTACACTCACGACTGTGCTCCATTCCTGTGGGAAAGAGGCATTGTAGTGGCCCCAACTTTATTAGCGAGATCCTAACTTCACCACCACCTGTAATCTCTTGGGTGCATGCGCGAATGTCACCGATTTTCACATTCAGGATGGGTTGATATGCCATCTGGGCCATCTTTGTGTTCCTGTAAGTGAGCGTGTAAAGATGATTTGGGAGGCTCACTACAGTCAGATGGTAGGACATTTTGGCGTGGAGAAAAATGTGTCCATTCTACATAAACATTTTTATTGGCCAAAACTTCGACAGGACGTCAACAAGTATATCGGATCTTGCATTCCCTATGCCATTTCCAAGCCAACCATCAAGAAGCAAGGCTTATACACCCCTCTTCCTACTCCCGAGAGGCCTTGGGAATTCATCTCTATGGATTACATGTTCGGTCTTCCGTACACCAAGCAATACAATGATTGCATATTTGTGGTTTTTGATCGGTTTTCGAAGATGTCCATTCTCACAGTCTGCAAGAAGAGCATTACAGTGGCTAATACTGCCAAGCTCTTCTTAAAACGAGTGTGGGTCCATTTTAGGATACCACAAACCATCATTGCAGAATAGTTGACACCAACATAGCTCAACCCTGACTAAGTGGATCAGGAATCCATTGATCAAATAGTGGACACACAAGTAAAGGGCACTTGACAGCAGAGGATCCAACTTTATCGGTTTGTCAAGGCAGGGTAGCTCATGCACCAAGGCAAGTGGCTCACCTGGAGCCAAATTTAGTAGAAATTTCCTCACCTGATGGGGGCACTCAACGCAATGGAGACCATTGCTTCCTAAGGGGGGAGGAATGATCTAGGTGGATATTGGTGGCCACCCACCTATTCCAACTGGCTCCTCTTGACAATTTTTAGTTCAACACATTCTTTTGTAATTCTTTGTAATTGTGGGTTCTACACTTCTTGATAAAAAAATGAAAGGTATTAATAACAAAATGACATTAACTTGATGCACATGAATGATTAAAGAGTTCAACCATAATTAACCATGCTGCAGATAAGAGAATATAACAACAAGAAGAAAGAGAAATAAACATAAAGAACTTGTTAACGGAGTTCACCAATGTGTGGTTACGTCTCCGGGCCTGCTTCCAAGTGGAGGTCTTCTTTATTGATCTTTAATGCTCAAGTTCTCTTTACAATGACTCTTTATTGTTACAAATAAGCTTATGATATATTGTACAAGACTTCCTTGTGAAGATGCACACATGCCTCAACTATCTCCTCTCAAAACATGACTCAATGCCCCTCAAAACATGAGAAATGGGTCATTAGTTCAAGTTGCTCTTCACATTCCCTGCATACAAAAGTACACTGACAATATAAAAGGGCCTAGTTTATATAGTTTTTAGTATCAGTTATGGAAGCCCAACTTCCCACAAAGATCTGACCTCTTTTTGGGGTCAAATCCCCCTCCAAATGGCCAAGAAATCTCCAAACAGGCCCAATCTGGGCCAAAAGTATAGAAATATAACCACTCTAATATACAAAAATAAAATTAGCCCCCCATAGGCTAGCGTGTGCCCCTTTTTCCAGGTCGTATGAGCCATATGGCCAAGCGCCATCCCACAAAGGTGCTATGCGTTGGCCCCTCCATTGTTAGTTGTTGGTCGTATGGCACATGCAATGGAACTAAGGTTCGATCGGACGGGATAAGCCCCCCGCCGATTGACCCTCTCTGTTGGTTATGCCCCTGGGTTATATGGTGGTAGGTGCCCATTCCGGTGGCCCCCTACACCTTAACCTTGATGCATGGTGTATAGCACCAAGTGTTGTGTTGTGGGTGTATGGACATGTAACAAGATCGCAGGCTGGGGCTAGACCCCAACCCTTTCTGCCTCTGCCCAAAACTTAGTGTTAATTCAAATAATTAAAATAGGCTTTGGGTAATAAGAACCACCGTGGGTTGGCTAGTAGCTCGACCCTGCCAATACTTTCCCCATGCCTAGAGGTGACAGGTTCGACTCCAGTGGAGTCCAAATACCTTTTTAAAACAACAACCAATAAAGGGGTGCCACGTGGCAGCTCATGACTGGTCCACGTGGCACCATTACATTCATCCATGATGGTGACACTTGTCAAGCAATGATTGGACCACGCCTACCACACCTGCCCAGTGAGAAATCCAATCCTCTGCCATGTCACTGTATGATCAACTGCCACATATCACCTCCATATGGGGCCACGTCATCATGATGACATCATCATGATGTCAGCATTGACTTTTTGCCTGTTTGGGAGTTTGATCAGAGTGTGATAACTTTTGCATACAGCGTCTGTTTGAGGAAGTAAATATATGGTCGGAATCAAAGTGACGAGACAAACACAATGGAATTGGTTTCGTTTGATTGCGAGAACGCTTATTTTTGAGCATTTTCTGGACCTGAGGATCTTCCTGGATCAATCCTCCCTACTTGTAAGATTTTGGACCACCAAAAGTTTGGTATCAATTGGTAAATAAGTGAGGATACTGTGCCTTCACTTTTCCGGTCTCCATCCACTTGGCCTGACTTGGATTTGTACCCTTCAATCCCACTTGAAGATACTCCACATCGCCCCTACAAGAAGTACGAAGTCTTTTGTCCAAAATGGTGTCTTCCTGCAACTCATTCATATACCGAGGAGAAAAATATTCTATGGAAGGAATCTGAACACTCTCTCCTTGATCCTCGATCATAGGAGGTTCATACAATCTCAAGTTTTCCACATTTACAATTGAATAAATTTGCATATATGGAGGCAATTCTAATCGGAAAGCATTAGAACCAATCTTGTCTAAAATTTTGAAAGGACCATAACGAATTGGTTTTAGCTTTTTACCTTCTCCTTACAATATTTCTTTGTTGATGTATAACCATACTTGATCTCCCACTTTGAATTGATGATCAACTTGATGCATGTCATGTCTCGCCTTATATTTGGCTTGACTTTTCTCCAACTATTCCTGTACCACCTAATGAATCAACTAGATCCGTTAAATCAACTTTGTAGCCATGTCCACATCACTGTGTCTGTCTGCTGCAATGTCTTTCCCAAAGACAAAATCCAAAGGAGATTTTGGCAAGTATCCCAAACATGTTTCAAATGGATATCTTTGAGTAGAAGAATGCTTGGCTCGATTATACGCATGTTGCACATAACACAAATGTTCATCCCAAAGCTTAGGATGTTTGTTGCAATATGCCCGAAGCAGATGCACTACTGTTATGTTCACCACCTTTGTCTGCCCGTCCATCTGTGGATGAAATTTTGTGTTCTTCTTTAGTCTGGTGTCCATAAGTTCCCACAATCTTGACCAAAATTTCCCCATGAACCTGGAGTCTTGATCAAATACAATAGAAGTAGGTAACCCAAAATGAACCCATACATTTTCAAAGAACATTTGCCCTGTTTGTTCAGCTGTGACTTGCTTTTTACAAGGAATTAGAACACACATCTTGCTGAATCTATCCACAACTACATACAAGTAATCATGACCTTTCTTAGACATAGGAAATCCCCCCACAAAATCCATATATACAATTTACGATGGTCTAGAAGGAATAGGAAGTGGAGTGTACAATCCTAGCTTTCTATTACTTGGTTTGCTTATTGCACACATAGTACACCCTTTTACATACTTGGACACGGTTTCATGGATTTGAGGCCAATAAAAAAACCTTTGTAGTTGAGCAACTGTTTTGTCTACACCAAAATGTCTTGCTATAAGAGAAGTATGTGCCTCCCTGATTACATGGACTCTTTCACTTTCTGGAATACATAATTTTCCCAAATGATACAAAAGTTTGTCTTCAATATGATAATTCAATTCTTCTACTCTTTTACCATGACTTAAAGTTGCATAGACTTCTTTAAAATCTTTGTCCTCAACATATTCTTCAATGTAACTTTCACGAGTAATTGAATTGTGCTTAAGGATTGTAGCAATTGTAATAGGAGGCCTTGATAACATATCAACAACTTTATTATGAATGCCCTTCTTATATCTGATGACCAGATGAAATTGCTGTAAAAACTCCATCCATCTAAAATGCCTTGATTGTTGTAGGTTAGTTTGTGATTGTAGATACTATAATGGTTGGTGATCAATATTTATTATTGTTTCTTTTCCCATTAAGTAATGTTTCCACTTTTTAACACTTTGTACTAAAGCATACAATTATTTATCATAGGTTGGATAGTTAATTATTGTTGTAGTGAAGGTCTTAGAATGATAGCATATGGGCTTTCTGTGCTGCATCAACATTGCCCCCATGGCATAGTCACTTGCATCAGTTTCAATTTCAAAAGACTGTTGGAGATCTGGCAATGCTAGAACAAGAGCTGTACTAATCTTCACTTTCAAAGTGTCGAAATCCTTTTGTTGGCTTCCTCCCCACTGGAATCCCCTTTTCACACTTGTCAACGCATGTAAGGAGCTGCAATTAGAGAGAAGTTTGCAATAAAATTCCTCCAATACTGTGTTTCCCCCATGAAGCTTCTTACTTCAGTTACAGTTGTAGGATTTGGCCAATTTACAATGAACTCAAATTTAGAGGGATCAATCTTGAGTTCTCCACCCCCTACAATGTAGCCCAAATATACAAGAGATGTTTTGCCAAATTCACATTTTGACAACTTTACAAAAAGTTTCTCTCTTTGCAACACTAAAAGTATTTGCCTAACATGCTCGACATGCTTTTCCCTGGTCCTATTGAAAATAAGAATATCATCTAAGTATACCATTACAAAATCATCAATGAATGGCCTGAATACATCGTTCATTACCCACATAAAAGTAACAGGTGCATTAGTAAGTCCAAATGGCATCACTAACCATTCAAATAATCCTTGTTTTGTTTTAAAAGCAGTTTTCCATATATCGTGTTCAACAACTTCAATTTGATGGTAACCACTTCTTAAGTCTAACTTAGTAAAATATACCGCATTTTTCAATTGATCTAATAAATCATCAATGCAAGGAAGAGGGTAGTGGTTTTTAACCGTGATCTTGTTCAAGGCTCGAAAGTCCATGCACATGCGCCATGTGCCATCTTTCTTTAGCACCAGGATGATAGGTGACCCACATGGAGAAGCACTTGGTTTGATGACCCCTTGTTCAATAAACTCTTATACCTATTTCTTTATCTCTGCATTTTCCAAAATTGATAACCTATACATTCCAATGTTAGGAAGAGGAACATCTTGTTGCAATTGTATCTCATGTTCAACTTGTCATTTTGGAGGTAATCCTTTTGGGACTTGAAATATATCATCATAGTCAGAAACAATTATAACTAAGGCATCTTTCAATTTTGTATCACAATCTTGAAAAGTATCAATTCCAACAGTTTCCTTTGCTTTTACAACCATTAGTAAATACATTTTACTTACATTTTCATTTCTCTTCATTTGCCTTGAGTTGATTAGTGATAGATTCAATTCTTCTGATGAGCCCTTACAACATACTCTTTTCCATATTTAGTTAATTGATACTTATTGTATTCACGATAGAATATTTCCTTTCTATCATATAGATATGGACTCCCAAGTACAATACCACATATATCTAGTGGAACCACATCTAACTCAACCTCATCTATAAATTGTGAATTGATAGCAAACTTTAGGACACATTGTCTATTCACTTGCAAGTGATTATAATTATGAATCCATCCTAAAGGATATGGTTTCTTATGAGGTTTAGTAATTAATCCCAACTTTTTAACAATTGTCTCTGATATTAAATTTACTTGTGAGCCACTGTCAAACAGAGTATCAATTTTTGTATGTTTGGAAATTACTCTTATGTGAAACAGTTATGTTCGTTTGATCTCATCAACTTCATTATCAACTTTTAAAGACTGAACTGAAGAACTTGTACTAGCTTTAGAATTTTTACCTTTTATTCCCATGACTGTGACCTTGGTCTCATCTCCCGAATCGGACCCCAAGTCTGTTTGCGCTGTTGCAGTAGTCTTTGGCTTCCCTTTATTTCTGAACTTTGCTGGTTTCAATTCTGGGTGAAGGATTCAATAACGATCCTCACTATGGCCTTCTTTCTTACAATGAGTGCATGCATGCTTTTCCTTCTTCACTGTATTAGTCTTATTCCCTTTAAACTTCTCTTTACCCTTGCCTTTGAATTTTCCTTCAGTAGGTTTAAATGGTTTTACAAAATCAACATTTACATTCTTGGCTCTAGATTCAAGATGAGTCGCTTGCACACACACCTCATCTAAACTAGTTGGATTAAACATAAGAATGGTATGTCATAAATAGCTATGCAATCCACCTATGTACTTAAGCAATGTCTCTTGAGTATCCAATGGTATTCCCAACAATAAAGCTCTTTTTCGAAACTCCTGTGTATAACTTTGAACAATTTGTCCTTTTAACTGCCTAAAGTTCTCCCATGACATAATAGCTTATTGCATATAAGATAGAGGATAAAATTGCTTTGGTAATGTAGATGAAAAATCAAGCCATGAAGAGAGAGTATTACCGAACTTTTTAAGATCATGTTTTGTACTGCTTTCCCACCACACAAGGGCGGTTCCTCTCATATTGGGACTAGCAAGCTGGATCATAGTCTCCTCATCTATGATTTTTTGTATCCTGCATTACACTTCAATTTGTCTTATCCAATTATATAACTTTTCCACATTTAGTTCCACATCATACAAAGGTAACTCAAATTTAACATCAGGCTTTAACAAAGGCATGTCAGACTTATATTTATGTGTATGCTTTTGTATAGTATGTGTCGTAGAATGAGAACTAGCATTTGAAGTAGAACTTGACGAAAGAGGAGAAGAAGGTGGTGAAGGTGGTAAAGGAGGAGGCTTTGAAGATTCTCCTTTCGCTTCACTCTTCTCCTTCGTAAAATGTTCTCCTAGAACAAGTTTCTTTCTCTCCAAGAAATTATCATATAACACTTTGACCATGTCTGACATGGAGAAAAATGCTTCTTCAAACTTTCTAGTTTGTGGAGAGGTTTCTTCTCCGGTTGACATTATTTTCTTCCTCAACACTCATTCTATCTCTAAAATGAATTCATCCAATGATCCTTCTCCTCTCCGAGATTTGGATCTTGTGAGCATCCAATCCTTCACTTGTTAAACCTTCCAACACAACCAAAGCTCCGATACCAAAATACTTGATCCAAAAATGAAAGGTATTAATAACAAAATGACATTAACTTGATGCTCATGAATGATTAAAGAGTTCAACCATAATTAACCATGCTACAAATAGGAGAAGATAACAACAAGAATAAAGATAAATAAACTCAAAGAACTTGTTAATGGAGTTCACCAATGTGTGGCTACATCTTCGGGCCTGCTTCCAAGTGGAGGACCGCTTTATTGATCTTTAATGCTCAAGTTCTCTTTACAATGGCTCTTTGTTGTTACAAAAAATCTTCTGATCTGTTGTACAAGATCTCCTTGTGAAAATTCACACATGCCTCAACTATCTCCTCTCAAAACATGACTCAATGCCCCTCAAAACATGAGAAATGGGCCATTAGCTCAAGCTGCTCTTCACATTCCCTTCATACAAAAGTACCCTCACAAGCTCAAAGGGCCTGGTTTATATATATATTTTAGGCTCATTTATGGAAGCCCAACTTCCCACAAAGATCTGGCCTCTTTTTGGGGTCAAATCCCCCTCCAAATGGCTAAGAAATCTCCAAAAAGGCCCAATCTGGGCCAAAACTATAGCAATATAACCACTCTGATATACGCAAATCAAATTAGGCCCCCAATGGTTGGTGCACGCCCCTTTTTCCAGATTGTATGAGCCATATGGCCAAGTGCCAGCCCACAAAGGTGCTACTTGCTGGCCCCTCCGTTGTTAGTTGCTGGTCGTATGGTGCATGCAATGGAACCAAGGTCCAATTGGACGAGATAAGCCCCCCGTCGATCAACCCTCTCTGTTGGTTACGCCCCCAGGTTATATGGTGGTAGGTGCCCATTCCGATGCCCCCCTACGCCTTAACCTTGATGCATGGTGTATAGCACCGAGTGTTGTGAAGTGGGTGTATGGACATGTAACAAGACCGTGGGCTGGGGCTAGACCCTAGCGTTTTCCACCTCCGCCCAAAACTTGGTGTTAATTCAAATAATTAAAATAGGCTTTCGGTAGTAAGAACCACCGTGGGTGGGCTGATAGCCTGGCCCTACCAAGACTTTTCCCCATGCCCAGAGGTTGCAGGTTCGACTCCGGTGGAGTCCAAATACCTTTTTACAACAACAACCAATAAAGGGGTGCCACATGGCACCATTACATTCATCCACGATGGTGACACTTGTCAAGCGTTGATTGGACCACGTCTGCCACACCTGCCCAGTCAGCAAGCCAATCCTCTACGACGTCACTGTATGATCATCTACCACGTGTCACCTCCAGATGATTCCACATTAGCATGATGATGTCATGCTGATGTTAGCATTGACTTTTTTCATGTTGACTTTTTGCGTGTTTGGGAGTTTGATCAGAGTGCGATAACTTTCACATATGGTGTCTGTTTGAGTAAGTAAATATATGGTCAGAATCAATGCGATGAGAAGGATGTAATGGAATTAGTTTCGTTCGATTATGAGAAATTTTATTTTTGAGCATTTTCTGAACCCGAGGATCTTCCTGGATCACTTATGGGGCTGTCTAAATCCCTACACAACTTCTAGGTGGAGAGTAGTGGCCACCCACCTAATCCAACAGGTTTATTTTGGAAGTTTTCATGTCAATACATCTTTATGTACTTCCAGGGCCGTTTTGGGGCCCTAAACAATGTTTTTTGGCTTGCCACAGTGAAACTGTAGACAAAGTTAGAGTTTGACGGCATAATGTGTAGTTCTTGAAAAGTCCTTTCCAACAGGCTATCACGTGTGTAGGGTTTCAAAATAGTCCCTATTCTCACTCCATTAATTTACTAAAACCTTCACAATTACTTCCATTTCACCTTCATATCACCTTCATATCACCTCCACATCATTACATTTACCTCATCATTGGGTTATAACTATGCTTTTCCAAAGTTTATCAATTCTTAACATTTTTAAGTGGATTTGTGGTTAAACTCTAGAAAATAATATGCTTATACTTATACCTAACAATAAGAATGAGTTTGTTAACATGTGTAGGTACAAAAGAAGCTTCCTAGGCACCTTTATGTGGCACTCTATGTTCAAATTCGAATTTGAGGAGATCATGGAGGAGATTATT
>ML830984.1:0-14470 GCA_009831015.1 Picea engelmannii | reverse complement strand
AGATCATTGTATCTTACTGTAGTGAACCCTCAACCTTTTTGTATGCTCTGTGAGGTTTGATGCTATATGTGGGGCCATATGTAGCTTCCTATAGAATCTGGTTGTAGGTGGACACTTCTGTATTATCTTGCATGTGTATCATTTTCTTCGGTGCAAGCTATCCTTGGAGTTCACATGTTGCCTTGGAGATATGTAGAGCAACTTGGAACTTTTAAATGTTCTATTTTATTGTATGCTTGAGACACAATTATATTATGTTTTGATATTCTTTGGAAATAAAGATGATCCCCTTGAATTTTGAAAGAGTGGTGATGTCCTTTGAAAATAACATTGCTTGCTTGCTATGGCACTTTGAAACTTGCACTTGTACTTGTACTTGGCTTGCTTGATGTTTTAAGGATGCTTCCTTGATATATTTTTTTAAATTGGAACATAGTGATGAAAAATATGAGCCATCACTTCAATATTAAACTATTTGAGATGTGTCCTATATATTACCTTTGAACCTTGATGCTTTGAATGTTGATGAACTATGTGTGCAACCTCATTATAGGATATTGATGTGTCCTTTTTTATAACTTGAATTATATATTCTCTATCCTTATAATTCCATGGTAACTAACTTCTTGAAGTGTTAGTGGAAAAAAAATTAAAGTTTTCAACACTCGCTTTCTAAGAACTAACCTCTACTTCCACTTTCAACACTTCAAGTTTATAAGAATTGACCTCTAGTTCAAATTTCAACACTTCAACTTTCTAGGAACCGACCTTTTAAAATGGTAGGGCTTGCAACTATGTAAATGTGCATCTATGGCCAACAATATTTTGTGGAGAACTTTGATCTTGAGAAATTCATTCCTTTGATTTTGGTATCATTTCAATGCTCTCTTTTCATGGTTTTAATTTAATAGCAAGCATGAACCGATGTCACATTTTTCTCTCAACCCAGGCTTATACCTCTTTATCAGTTTTGTTTGGGCATATTCTCCCTTGATAATTCAAATGAATGACACATTTTTGAAACACGAGTGACATCCTGATTGATGTGATCTTTACCTACGTATTACCCTTGATGGCATTGATTTCCTTTCCATCTTTGGTTTATGTCAAATATATCCTCCAAACTTTCTTATGATTGGATGATGTGATATGCATGAAGGTTATCATTGTGTGCATGTATTGGAGGTGTTTGAGTGTACCTTTGTAGTTTTTCTTGTGGATAGAGTGTTGGGTAGAGTATCTTGTTGATCATTGTAGAATGTGATCTTGAAACAAAGTATCTTGTAGATGTTTGTAGAATGCTACTATGAAACAAAGTATCCTGTACTAGTCTTAGCAATGTTCTCGTGGATTTATTGGGGTGCAATATTTGATGTAGAGTGATGTAGTATTTTTTGTTTATGGATGCATGTCGGTTGTTATAGGTTTTTGGTCATTCCCTGCTTTAAAAATATGTTTAAACAAAGTCTTGCAGCTTCCCATAAAGCACGGAAATGAATTTCATGCATCTTCCTATGTAGCAAATTTCCTATAGATTTTCGTAGCATTTTGACTAGCGACTTTCTTGTAGCTTCATGTAGGAGCTTGTGTAACAACATTCCTGTAGCTTCATGTAGGAGCTTGTGTAACAACATTCCTGTAGCTTCATGTAAGATCTGGTGTAACAACATTCATGTAGATTCCTATAGGATCTCATGTAAGTGTATAGAGTGTGTTTGGAAGATTTTGCAATGGATGGGAGGTCTTGGGTAAATGGAATGAGTGGTGTGAAATATGGATGTAAAATGTGTGTAAAATGATGGATGTTGGAATGAGTGCAATGGAGACGATATGATGATATAGTTGATGAGTGAAGTGGAGATGTGAAGAGGTTAAGTGATATTGCAACTAATTTTTAAAGCTGACCTTGTTGTATGATAATGTGATGGTGTGTTTGTCTTTCAAGAATCTGATTTGTATGTTGTGGTTTACAAATTTTAGGTCAGATTTTTGTTTTTTAAAGATTGTTGTTGGAACTCTTGGACCCTTTATCTCATGGAACTTTGGAATCTATTTGGATATTATTGGATCCCTTTGCTTATTGATCTGTATTGGAAATTTTAGAGAAGCCTTTGAAATAGAAGTCAGTTGTAACCTTAAGATTCCATATTTTTTTGAAATTCATCTTGATTTTGACATGATTTGTTTACTATTGTTGAGATAGAGGTTGTTTGAAAGTTGAGTAGTGTAGGCCTAAGATGCATGATGTTTGAAAGTTGAATAGTGTAGGCATGAGATGCACATTTTTTGAAAGTTGAATAGTGTAGACTTGTGATGCATGCTGAGATAGGTTTTTGAATCCTAGCATTAGATCTAATATTTTTCCCTCTAGTCTAATATTTGTTGATGTAGACTACTTGCCTTTAAAAGTTATACTCTATTGAACTATCTTGGAAATAATGGATATTTTGTATTTTCTTGCAACAAGTTTGCCTCAGATATAGATGTTTTATATTTGAATTTGTCACATTGGTTGAGTGGTCACGTCCCTTAATTAGAATGTGTCACTTCATTAATTATTTATTATTATTATTATTATTATTATTATTATTAATGTGTGTGTGTGTGTGTGTGTGTTCTCATTACACCTTGAAAATTTGGGTCAACACTCTTTACCCAAGAGAAGGGGATGAGACACCAGTATTTTCATTCCTAGGAAAATAATACAACATATAATCCATGCTACTCCATAAAACGTTCTATGAAAATTTATGCAACCTTGTAAACATTACATGATTTCCTTACAAGAAATCGAAGAAGGATTATTGAATAGAATCAAAACCCCATGCTTGAGGGGGAAGGTTCTATGCTTCCAGACCTATTGGGGACATCTCCTTTCTTTTCCACCTATTTTTTCTCTTAATATTCCATTGGGTGGAGGAGGACCCAAGATGGTAGAAATGTTGTAGTTTGAAGGAGAATGACCAAGAAACCCTAGACGTAGACCACAAATGAGCCCTTTCACCCTGGAGGGAGAGAAACACCTTTTGTCACCCATACCACCTAGAAATCTTCGTGTATTCATTGGAAATGGTGTAGAAAATATTGAAAGACACATGGATTAGTTATTGACCATGCACAATATTCATTTGGTCACACATGACAATGCCACAGTATTAGTATTTCTTTAGACCTTGGTTGGCCTAACATATGATTGGTTCTTTTCTCTTCATATTGGTTTTATAACTTGGTTCAATGATCTTAAAGAAAATATATTCAAACTATAGTTTACCGCACCCTTCTCACTTAGTTCACCCGAATACAATTGGAGAAGAATGGGAGAATCAATTTTTTCAATCTCAATTTTTTCAAAACACTACAGAAGATACTACAACGTCAATGCCCTAATGCACTTGTAATAGGTTCTATAAAATGCCATGTATATGAATGTGAACTATTCACTAAAGGCTTCTCATATAAATATTATAGAGGAAGGAACGAGGGGGGCACAAAAAATGTAGGAAGATACACTTGAAAGTAATGTACAGCCCAATGTGGTTTGAAAGTAATGTAGACCCCAATATCATATTGGGGTGAGTGCACAGGCAAATGTCAAACTTAACAGTGTCAGACTGATCCGGATTATTTTCGGCACGAAATGAGAGCGGAGATATAACATAGAAATATTCAAAGATATTGCAAGAGAGACAAAAATATAACAGAGATATAGCGGAAATAAAACAAGAGTCACAGATATACAGTAATACACGATTTATATTAACGAAATAAATGTACAGAGACTGTAAAATACAGAGTGAAAGACTCGCTAGAATGGTGGTAGCTTATCTCTGAGAAGAGATGTGATGACTACTCGCATCCGTGAGAAGATGATCATTACAATGAGGCTCTAAGGGCCTTTTTAACATAAGTAAAATCCAAAACCCTAACCCCGAAAGATGAAAAGCTAAAAGGTTTGTGGGGGTAGTTGACACGTCAACTTCCCAAGGGCGTAACTTTTGCATACGATCTCCGTTTGGGGTGCTCAATAGCTCGTTGGAAATATCTATCCAAGAACTACAACTTTTAGGTGAGCAACATGATCTATGTTCCATGTTTCTCCCCGTTTTCTCAAAAAACATTGTTTAGGGCCTCAAAATGGCCCCGGAAGTTAAAAATTGCTAAAAATAGTAAATTACCAAAATTGCCCGAAACATGTTTTGGGCCAGTTGGAGAAGGTGGGTGGCCACCGATATCCACCTAGATCAATCCTCCCTCCTTAGGAAGCAATGGTATCCATTGCGTTGAGTTACCGAGGGAGAGGGGAAAGCAATTGTTGAATCTGAATCTTGGTGAGCTGCTTGCCTTGTTGGAACTGTCGTGCTGCTTGGTTTGTTGAAGGTCGTCATGAACCTGTGGCTGGAAGGGTTGGACCTTTTTAACCAGTCTGGCTACATGATATGACTGTGTGCAAAAGGAATCTTTGTGCTTTCCTGCAACCTTGTCGACCTGCTTTTGGTGGATAGAAGGTGCTTGGGCCGAGGTTGTAGTGGTTGCAGTATTCTTTTGTTCCCCTTTTGAACAGATTGGGGAGAAGATGAATTTTGTAGTATGAGATACTACCTTGTGGCACTTTTTAGGTGGGGCAGTAGTTGGAACTACCTCTGGTATCCTGTAGAGATGACCCCCCAGAGTAATAATGACACTACGGGGTCGAGACTCATAGATATCATGGCGTTTCCACATATATGGCTGGCCCAAGAGAACATCACAGAGATCCAGTGGGGAAACATCACATAATACCTCATCCTTGAAGGGTTGGATGCCGTATGACAATCGACACTGCTGGCTGACACGAAGATCTCGTCCTTGGCGAAGCCACCCGATGCTGTATGGTTGCGAGTGTGATGTTGTCGACAATCCCAACTATTTGACGACCTCTGCTGAGATGAGGTTCTTCTGGCTTCCGCTATCAACAATAAAATGTAGCGGGGTCCCCTTCACCCACATCTGTGAATGAAAAAGGCACTCCCCCTCTTTAGGATCTATTGGTTCTTCTGGTTGAATTGTTGCGGTCGCGACAATAGTAGTGGGGTCTGCGTCGATGATCTGTCTTTTACCATTATTTTCATAATCAGATTCTGAATCAGGGTTTGGCTCCTTGTCTTTGATCTTGGCCACCAATGATTGTTTTGAGCAACATTCATCGGTGTTGTGCCAGAGGATTTTGTGGAAATCGCACCATTTTTCGGTGTCCTTCTTTGTCTTCTTGTGACCCTTCTTTTCCTGTGGCTTGGACTGGTTTTCAGGAGATTGTTTGTTAGGGCCGTCTTTGTCATACTTTGGTTGTTGTGGATTTATAGACCTGAACTCCCGTTTGTTCTAGTGCTTAAACTTTTGCTCAATTTTAACAGCATACCGATAAGCAACACTGAGTGATGAGATGTCCAGAAAATCCATTTCAGTTTGGATGTATCTGTGTAGAGCCCCACGGTATTTCAGAACCAAATGTCATTCAGAGTCTTTGATACCCAGCTTGGTGCCCAAGGTATGGAAGGTATTGGTGAACTCTGGATTTGCTTGGTCCCTCTCTTGCCATAGTGTGGTCCATCTCATGTACTGGTCCTCATAGTTGCCAACATGGTAGTACTGTTCCTTTACCGCATCCACAAAAAAATCCCAAGTGGGATCGACCCCATATATTCCAGACTCCTCTATGGAAATCTGCTCCTAGTAAGTTTCCCACCAATGTTTGACATGGGGGAGAGCCTTAAGGAGTGCGAAGGTGATCTTTTCCTTGTCGGAAAAATTATGAACAGAGAAATAACCTTTTAGCAGATTTAACCATTTATCTAGGGCATTTGCATCTATTTGACCTTCAAATACAGGAATATCAAAATTAACCTGTACCTTGAAAGGCGAGGAGCCTCCAAAGTGGCCGCTTGATGAAGGTGTGCTTGATGCTATCGGGAGGCGTTGAAGGATGTGGGAAAAATTCTCCATCATTTCGTTCCTCTGTCGCGTGAGAGCTTGCTCAAGCAACAGACTGATAGGATCGTCTGCTCTGTCATTTTTATTTTCTTCCGCCATTGAGGGTTTCTTGGGTGTGCGAGAGCGGTTGTCCTCAAGAGATACAAGCTCGAGACCCAACATGCTATACTCAGACCTCGTCGGGGACATGCACTGAAAACGATCAAGAGCAACCTACTTTGATACCATTGATCCAGATTATTTTCGGCATGAAATGAGAGTGGAGATATAACACATAAATATTCAAAGATATTGCAAGAGAGACAAAAATATAACAGAGATATAGCGGAAATAAAACAAGAGTCACATATATACAGTAATACACAATTTCTATTAATGAAATAAATGTACAGAGACTGTAAAATACAGAGTGAAAGACTCGCTAGAATGGTGGTAGCTTATCTTTGAGAAGAGATGTGACGGCTACTCGCATCCGTGAGAAGATGATCATTACAATGAGGCTCTAAGGGCCTTTTTAACATAAGTAAAATCCAAAACCCTAACCCCGGAAGATGAAAATCCAAAAGGTTTGTGGGGGTAGTTGATACATCAAATTCCCAAGGGCGTAACTTTTGCATACGATATCTGTTTGGGGCACTCAATAGCTCGTTGGAAAGATCTCTCCAAGAAATACAACTTTTGGGTGGGAAACATTGATCTGTAATCCATGTTGCTCCCCGTTTTCTCAAAAAACATTGTTTAGGGCCTCAAAATGGCCCCGGAAGTTAAAAAATGCTAAAAATAGTAAATTACCAAAATTGCCCGAAACATGTTTTGGGCCAGTTGGAGAAGGTGCGTGGCCACCGATATCCACCTGGATCACAAACCATGGACCTTCCACATCAACCATAATCATGGAAGATAAAGGCATATTTGAAACCTAGTAGTGTAGATTATGGACCTTCAACATCAACTAGACCTACGAAGGACAAACACATCAATATAGGTATGTTCCAGGGGCATCCTCCCAACATGTTGAATATTCCAACAACAGGTCATGTACCCCACAACTAATATAAAGTTTGGCCAGTTGAATAATACTATGTGTCATCTTGCAATTGAGTTGTTATGATTAAAAAGAAATGAAGAGTTGATACCAAGGTCACCACTCCCTACACTAAGGGTGGGAGTGATTAGACCTAGACGAGGACCTAAGATTGTTAATAGGAGATATGAAAGCTTGCTAGAAAAAAACAAGGAATTAGCTTATCAACAATTCCAAGATGAGGGATCTATAGATTAGTCATTGGATTTTTTTGAATGGGATGGTTGGATGGTCCCTAGATGTGAAGGGGATTTGTTTGAGGAAGACATGTATTTTGACACAAAAATGGGATGCTAGGAAATTTTTATGTAGTCTAGGTCCTAGGCTAGCAAGTTAAAAGAGAAAGACTCGATGGTGTATCATCTTGTTAAAGCAAGGATGGTCCCAACTGATCTTAATGCAATTATTGGACAAACTTTAAATGACCAATGTTGAACTCAAAATCAACACTTAACATCAAAGAGCACAATATCCACAATGAAGCCATATTAACATAAGATTAGCACCATAGATTCTCAACATACAATATTCTAGACGATTTTGGTTAAGTGAAAATCACACTTTCCTTTTTGGAAGTGAAAAAGATTCTTTAGCAGAGGCAAAACCTACTTTGATCACTGGATATTGAAGTGTAGGATAGCCTATGGGTGGAGACTTCCACCAAAAACAATTTTCATTAGTTTGGGCCACCTTTTGGAAGAATTGGAAGGAAAGTTCCCCCATTTTGGACTCTTTAGAAATTGATGATCTCAGATCACACAATTGCATGGTGGAAAATGGTGCTACAAATAGCATCATTCCACTTTCTATCATGGAATCTATAGGGCTAGAATGTACCCAATATTAAGAGTTAGGAGAAGGAATTTATGCCATAGATTCCATAAAAGTTTAGCTTATGGAGAGATTAATTTTTTTTATGCCTAGATAAGCACTTGCCTCCATATTCACTGTAATATCCCTAATGCTTAATAGGCTAGGATATTATATTTGATGTCCAATGGTGTTGTTCTCTTTATGGGATTGTGTCAAATACTTTTCATTCATATGTTTTCTTATTCTACAAGCTAATTGGTAACTTTCTACAAACAGTTTGCACGTGTTCTACTAGTAACCATTTTGTCAAACATATTGCAAATACACATAGAATAGAAGAGACACCATTGTCATTTTATTATGAATGGAACCTGGTACACAACAATAATAGATCTCTTATGGCTGCTACAACAAATTCAACAATAAAAACTTCAAACTCGACTCAAAACCTGGAATAATGCCATAGTCTCCTCAAGAGATGATGTGTCCCCCTTTGGACTGTCTAACCCTCACTGGTGTGGTATGGATCTACTCCTCAAACACTTACTACAAAAATTTGTCCACCCATACCAAAATATCTCTACAACTTCTGATTGTAGAGGTCCTAGCGATATGAAGCTCGACAACAGGCAGGGCCTCACATGACCCCTTATACTCAACCAACAGGGATGTCCCTTGTCACGGTTTCCCCAAAACCCTCCTCCAAACTGGAACAACCCAAAATTGAAGCTCCAATGAAGACCCCGTATGGATCCTCCTCATTGTCTAGCTAGGGTGGATATTGCACCACCAAAACCAAACCAAAAGTGGAAGGGTTTTTCCAAAAACCTAATGAAAACATTGGCTCACAAGAGCACTCCAAAGAGATTAATCCAAATACATCATTCAAAGTGAAGTGCTACCCCTCCTTTTATCCTTCTTCTCCATCTTCTAGAACTTTCCCCTTTTTTACTAAATCAAATATGACTTCTAGAACTTTCCCCCTTTTGACTACATCAATTATGACCCTTATCCCCCTTTTACTTTCACTTTAAGATTAAAAGTCACTTTTAATAATGGTTAAGTAACTTATTAATCTAAAGTTACTTTCTTTCCTTAATGTCACGTTAAATACATAACATCTCCTAACTAAGTGACATTAAATAACCCCTTTTGACTCCCTTTTTATTCAGGAACGAGCCACATAAGTCATTTCCACTGCCGAATAGGGGAATCCAAAAATGGGGGCATGACATTCACATAGTGTTCACCATTATCATTGTTGATTTGTTGGTGGCATATGGAGTTGGCTTAGACTACTAATGGAGTTTTCCACTTGGAGGATATGTCATGAATGATGGGAGTTGCATGATGTTTCCTATTAAGGATGGAGGATTAATCAAAGTCTTGTGAAGGCCGAAAAAACTGGTTTGTTTTGAGAGAAAGGAACTTGGAGATTTAGAGAGTATTTTTGATGTAGGATCAAGAAGTTATGCCATACCGAGTGAAGAATATCTCAGTGTAATAGAGTTTCTAGAGGTTGACCCTCCTTTTGAAGGATTGTGGAGGATGGATATTGATGGGTTAGGTGTCAAGTCTAGATCAAGTGTCGTAGTAGTTTTTTAAAGTCCCATTAGAGAGGTTTATTCTCATTTTGTTAGACTGTAGTTTGAGGGTACAAACAATGTGGCACAGTTGAAGCCTTGGTTCAAATATTACTATCGGTTCAAGCAATGAATATTCGAGACCTTCTCTTGAGTGGAGACTTGGAGTTGGTCATTAATCATATCAATTGAAAATATTCTATCAAGAAGGGGAAATTAAAAGCCAATGTGTAAATGACATGAGTGTTATTCAAATATTCAAGTCCTTTAACATAAAATTTGTTCCTGGGAAAGAAAATCAAAGGGAAGATTCCTTAGTTGTATCAAGCTCTCTTTTTAACTCTCATCCATACCTCTGAAATAGTTCTTTCTAAGTTGAACTCACTTTCCATCCATCTATCATTGATAATGAATGTTTCAATAAAATTTTGATAACAATGAACAAATCCTCAAGTTTTTGGCATAAACCAAGGGATTTGAGGAAGAGAATGTAAATAATTTTTCTCTAGAACATGAACACACGCATACTAAGCATGGTCATTTTGAAAAGTTGGGGTATTGAATCTATAGGGAAATTTCCTATTGGGGTATTGAATCTATTGGGGTATTGAATCTATAGGGTCATTCTAGAACCTTTGAAGCTTGGACATGATAGGATGCAAAAGGGAAAGTTGGGAGAGGAACCATCTCTCCAGAAAGTTTAGGAAACAAAGACAATTAACTTTGGCACTTTAGATAGTCCTAGATTTTTTAACAGTGATAGTAGTTGCGGTGATGAAGAATTATGCCAATTTATCCAACATTTTAAGGAGATTGAAGATGTGTGCACATGAAAATATGATGATTTGACGAAATATGATAAGGGTATTAATCAACATATTATATCATTGAAAGAAGGTGTGACACCAATAAGACATAAACCAATAAATAAATCTGAAATTGAAGTGTTATGTACTAAATTCATAAAATAACATAATAAGCCAAAGTACACAATATGTGAATGTGGAGCACCACTCCCAAATAGATAATAGATATGAGTTACATAATAACTCATTATATAATAGGAGAAAATCCTCTAAATAATTCAATACATGCATATATTCAAATCATATGTTCATCTCCCAATAACAATTATATTGGCCTCTACATATACCTATTCTCACTCATTGCCTGTGAGAGCCACTTTTTAGGCTAACCCCTATTGCATATACATTAAACACCATATATGCCCCCCTTTGGGTGATATCATAGTACCTTCCTTCGAAAAGATTCATCCTCAAAGCTTTTGTAGTTAAGGGTTTTACATGTGTTGAAATAAGTAATAGGATTTCCTTGTATTCCCACTCTTTTGCTACCAATAATGATTATCCATCCATCTAATTTAATTATTTTCAATCCTAATCCTTTATAATTGGTTGTTACAACATTTTCTTTTCTTTAATTCCATACATTGTTATTGTAACTTATCCAATTTATTTTAGTTGCTGTTCTTTGATAATATTTTATTGAATAACAGTCTGTAATGATTTGTTCTTTGAATATCGGTAATGTATTTCATCTTCTTCCTTAGTAAAGTTGATATCGATATTCTTGTGTTTCTTGGAAATGTTGTTGGTTATGAGGGTGTCGTTATGGTCTCACCTTTGATAGTTTTCCTTCATTATGTAAACCCACACCATCAATCTTCTTTTTAGAGACAATTATATATTATATCCTTTATTATTGGTGTTTGATTACTCCAACCTTTGAGATAATGCCATCATATTTAACATGTACATCCTCAAGCTATAGCTCAACTTATTCAAGTATTTTCTAGTGGCCTTATTGTAGCTCAATTTCAAATAAAATTAATGGAATTTCAATAAAGTTCCCATGAAAGAGTGACAATTGATACACTTCTTTATATAATTCTATCCCCCCACCCCGCCACCCACCACATATGCATTGTATTATACATTCTAACATATTGTAAATATTCTCATCCCATAATTGTTTTGATTTTTTATTTTCCCCTTAGATTCACACTTTTGACTCCATTTTCCCTAGAAAAGGCTCTCTAGATTCTCAATAACCTACAAGGAGTCAAGATCCTCAATAAAAAAATTTAACCATGAAAATCAATAACTTGTAGGTTTGTTCTAGGCTAGGCCTGAGATCAAGCCTACTAGTTTCCACTATAACCCAAGAGTATATCAAACAACTCACAAAATAGATATAGCACTAATTTGCGACTTAGCAAGGGTTGAGGCATTCCAAATCCGACTGGAGTGGAACCTCTATCTAGGAGTCATCTGCCCTTTTAACCTTATCACAATGGACCAACATGTCTCTCATGAGAATTGAACCTAAATAAAGAGGATAACAAACATTCAAAAGTAAAGAGACAAGTGTTTTCTCACTTGCATTATTCCCTTCATAAAGACATATATACCAAAACACAGGTGACTTTATAACTTATACATCCAAACTTAGACTATAAACCCCTTTAAAATTCAACTCATCTAATACATCTAACATTAATTGAGATGTATTGATTTTTTTGGTATAATTTTGTATATGTATATATGTCTTGTGATTTAATGATATTTATTACATGCATCTTTGACTTACTTGTAATCGAATTTTCTTGCATAGCTTATTTTACCATATATTATTAGTCCCTGCCAAAGTAGGACTATAACAATGAGTTTGCTATTGATTTGACATTAATTTGCTTTATATTTTAAATTTGTTTGTAAAATGTAATGTTTAACTTAGGAAAATAAATATATATTTTTTGATATAGTAAAAATATATATTTTTCTCATCTCTAATTGATTAATATATTTCAAGTCTTATTGTTGCCTTCACCTATTTCAATATTTAAAATTAATTGCATAATCAATAACATATTTTAATTGGTTTTACAACACATCTAACACTTATTACACCACCACAATAAAATATTTTTTAAAATTTACATTTCCCAATGATGTTGATGTTTTGTTTTGGATGTGTCATGTCATAACATATTAAAATATTACATAAATTAAAATATATATTATATACATATTTTTTTGTTTGTTAGTTTGTCCGTGACATGTGGGACTAACCTGTGGCTAAGAAACCGCGACTCAGGGGAATCTAAGCCATCAAAATCACCCGGGGATCGCACCCGACCTGAGCCACACCAACCCTTAACATGGCTGGATTTTTTGTCCCCGCAGGTTTCGAACCAGTGACTTTAACATCATGGAGTACCTTAACAACACACTCCGTCACCGACTGTCCTACACCTCAGGGACTCTCTCTATCTAGGGGAATTAGTAACGACGACGATATCTGGCTGCCGCGTGACACGGGGTCGAATCCCTGCCGGCTGCCTTATAACCCCTAGGGAGAACCACACAGCCCACAAGCCTGGCCTCCAGATAAGACGAGGTTTGAACTCATGACCTACTTAACAACACGAACGCCATAACAGTACGTCTGCTGGCCACTAGACCGCACCCTTGCAGGCTAAATATATATTATATATTTTATAATATATATGTTAACACATTAAAATATTATATGTATTAAAATATATATTATAATATTATATAAATTACAGTATTTATATCTCTCTCTCTCTCTCTCTCTCTCTATATATATATATATATAGATATATGTTAACACATAAAATATTATAATATATTATATATTAAAATGTATATTATATTTTATAATATATATGTTAAGATAGTAAAATATTATATATATTAAAATATATATTATAAAATGTGAAATTATTATTTTTATTTTTTATTTTTTAAATAAGATTTGCATTTGGCTTGCTTAGCTTAACTAGAAGGAAATTCAGGTTAATCCCAAAACTATATGGCAGCTACATTAAAGTAAAATCATGGTAAGATATTTTGTCGAGTACCGGTTATGACAAATCTATAAACTATGTGTCATCATTGAGCAATAAAGCTTTCTCCATCCCTTGTGAGTCTATGTCGAATTCTTTTAAGAAACTGATTTCTTTTAAGATTATGAAACTAGCTCATTTGTTAACATATTATTCATGTTTCAAAGTAATCATCATCATCAATAATTATAGGGTGTTAACTGTCATCTTCATTTCCAAATTTACTTGACAGGGACTAAGCTTCCATGCAGCTCTTGTTTATAATATTTTACAAGGGGAAACAATTATTTTGACCTATGTAATTATTCTAATATGAAATAGTTATACTTTCTATGTCATTATTTAAGATATTGATTCTACACATAGATTTTTTTATATTACATTAATAAAATAAATAAATAAATATTAATTAATCATTTTACTTAATCAAGTTTAATTATTTTATCTAGTTAATTAAAATTAAATTCTATTTATTATTTTAATACATTAATTTATAAATTTTACTTTATTTAATTTAATTTACATTGATGCATAGTTTTTTTTTTTTTTTTTAACAATGAGAAACAATAATTTGTAGGTTTGATCTAGGTTAGGCCTAAGATCAAGTTTACTAGTTGCCACTATAATCCAAGAGTATATCCAACAACCCACAAATTAGATACAACAATAATCTGTGACTTAGCAAGGGTCGAGGCACTTCTAAAGCTCACCATAGTGGAACCTCTATCTAGGGATCATATGCCCTTTTAACCTTATCACAACGGGCCAACATGTCCCTCATGACAATTAACCCTGAATAAAGAAGATAACAAATATTCAAAAGTAAAGAGACTTGAGTGTTTTCTCACTTTCATTATTCCCTTCATAAAGACATAGGTACCAAATTATAGGTTAGGGTAATTTACCAATTACCAAAAACCCTTCAAAACAGATATATAAATGTTATTTTATCCCACTCATAAATACTATGTAAGTCAATAGAGAAAAGATAGAGCTGGACTAATCCATGCGAAGATAACTAGTAACCAATAATTATGAGGAGCCCACACCTAGCAAAGAGTTTTTGATGTAAAAAAAGTGACTCCTTTAAGCAAGGGAAGAACAGTGGAATCAACTAAATCAAAGGTACAA
>ML830983.1:22237-32393 GCA_009831015.1 Picea engelmannii | reverse complement strand
GTAGAAGAGGTGGAAGATGGAGGTGAAGGAGGTGGAGAATCACCATTCCCTCCATTTCCCTTTGGAGTTTTATCACCACTATCTCCATTACCCTTTGGAGGGTTTGAGCTTTCACCTTGCAATCTTGCATTTCTTTCTTCAAACAAAACTTTCACCATCTCTTTCATATCATAGAAATATTTTCTGAAATTTTCATCCTCTAAAGGAAGAGTTTCATGACTCTTCTCATGAGCCATACTTGGTGAATATCTCCTTGAAGCTTGAGGTGATTGTGTAGTTCTCCTTCTTGACAGTTGAGAACTTGGATCTACAAGTTGACCTCCTCCTCTTATGAGCTTCAACCTTGTAAGCATCAGAAAAAAAACACTTACAAACAATCAAACCTTCAAAAACCTATGCTCTCATACCAACTTGATCTGAAAATGTAAAGGCTTGAATCTTTTTAAAATTGCAAGTGAAATGGTATGTGCTTGGGTAATAGGATCAAGTAACAAACACATAAATATTAATGAGTTTTTTACTTAATCATGAGTAGCATAAATAGTCATAAACAACCATCATAATACACACATTAACACAACAAAATGATAAAGGAGTTCACCCCTCTTTTGGGCTAGATCTCCTAGTCCAGCTTCCAATGGATCTTTTTCATTAATGCTCAAAGTGTCAAAATCAGTGCTTTACAATGCTCAGAATGAGAAATGGATGGCTTCAATGGCTCCAAAATGTCTAAAAACCCCTAGTTGGGCTCTTCCTGCACCTGGTTTGGCTAAAAACTGAGTTGGAATCACTCCCTGGAAGTTTCTCCCGATTCTTTGTTGTCTCTGTTTGCCAAAACACACCCAGATTGACTGAACCTGGCTCATGGGCATTTTTCATGATAAAAACCAGCACACACGCCTTCCTACAAAATTGGGCATTATGTCACACCATTAACGCGATTAGTGCCCCCAAGGGCGGAGGTGTTGGTCGTATGCATCCCAGGTGTCCAGGGCCTAGGCGCTAAATACGACACTCGTTGTACAGTTGAATGAGAGATTGCCAAGTGTCCTGCGCACGTGGCACTTGACCATTTGGAGCTAAGTTTTAAAAACCCTGCACACAAAGCTTGTAGTGTGAAATGGTCATATGGCGGGAGAAAATCATAGAACTGGGGGCTGGGGCTAAGCCCCGACCTGGACCCCGCCAAACATACCATATAACAAACTTTAAACATTTACCAAACCATATAATAGTAAGAACTACCATGCGGGTGGGCTGGTAGCCCAACCCTACCAAGTCATCGATGTGTCCCCCAGAGGTCGTGGGTTCCAACCCCCGCGAACACAAACCCATTGTTATACCTTGGAGGGGGTGCCACATGGCACCATTCTATTGGTCCACAATCTGCTACGTAATCAACTGCCAGCTCAACAATTGACACGTGTCGCCATCTGACAAGTCCAACTCAGCTGCCACGTCAACCTCTACCACATGTCCAATATGGACATGCCACGTCAACAATATGACCATGCCACATTGACACCTCTACACAGTCAATAGTCCATGCCACCCTGCCTCGTGTCGATACGATCATCTGCTACGTTAGCAGTACAAACATGCCACGTTAGAACTATACAGACTGTAC
Source organism: Picea engelmannii (assembly GCA_009831015.1). Classification (NCBI taxonomy): domain Eukaryota; kingdom Viridiplantae; phylum Streptophyta; class Pinopsida; order Pinales; family Pinaceae; genus Picea; species Picea engelmannii. Next base: position 30,766 of record ML830983.1, on the reverse strand, counting down.
AGTTAACAAATTTTTGCATGTTTGGCAAAGGGGACAAAACGTGATATCTCACTCATACGACGTCCGTTTGAACCCGTTCAAGTTGCGTTGGGATCATGAGTATGAGATCTACACACATGTCCGTTTTGAAGCAATTCCAAACACTTTGATTTTTGAGCATATTTTGATCCCATGGATTAGCCGTAGATCACTAGGAGGAGTTCTTGATCATTGGATTGGCTGGGGAACAAATCTGGGTCATTGGATCAAACCATATACCAGAGGAGGAGCATCGTGGAGAAGATCAAATCCCAACCGTTGGATCTGCGCACAAGCAAATGTGAGCCATAGATCTCACAGTTCAGAGATTCGACACTCCGGGAGAAGTGGGTCGTTGTTGTGCAAAAGGGAAGAATTCCCCGAAGTCCCAAAGTTTGAAGTCAATCCAGACTGTTCGTTGTTGGGGGACATGTGTTAGCAAATTTTCGAGTGTCTGGAGATTCGACTCTCCAGAGGATTATGGGTGGAAGGTGTTTTGGCGTGAAAAGTCCCGAAGCCCGGAGTCAATCCAGGCTGTTCATTGACGGGGACACGTGAACCATAGATCTCATCCCATCGCCAGTTCGATGTCTGACAATTCGGGAGGCAACGTGCATTGGAGCCTCAAAACTCCCGAAGCCCGGAGTTCCGGAGGGGATCCCAGTCGTTGGTTGTTGGACGAGTGTGAGTTGTAGATCACTGGTTTGATGTTCGATAGTTCAAAGGTGTTGTGTGTTGGAGTGGAGAAAGGTCCCAAGCCCAGAGCCCCAGAGCTCCTTTGGATTGTTGATCACGAAAAAGAGCATGGACCGTTGATTCTTGAACCCTTCGTGGGTTTGCCACTTCGACGTCCGGGGGGAGTGTTGTGTTGTGTTGGCAAATCTTTTGAAGCCCGAAGCTCCAAAGCGTCGAAGTCCAAAAGCTTCGAAGAAGCGCCCATTCGGTAGTTCACCAATTAAAAATTCAAGGATTTGGAGTGTGTTAAAGGAGAAACCTTCGAAGCTCGAAGCTTCAGAGCGCCAGATTCTTGAAGCTTCGGAGAAGCGCCCGTTCGAGAGTTCGCCAATTCGACATTCGGGGGATTTGGAGTGTGTAGAGGAAGAAACCTCTGAAGCCCGAAGTTCCGGAGCGCTAGAGTCCTGAAGCTCCAGATAAGCACCATTTAGGTAAGCGCCTGGTTCTAGCCTGTAGTCACATGAGTTTTGGGCTGAAGTAAAGGGCTTAGTGCCCGAAATTTTATTTTTTTAAGATAGAAAGGGGTTTAAAGAAGGAGCCCGCAGGTTTCTGAATTGTACGGACCTGCATTTGAGGGAAAATCAGACAGGCTTGTGAACCTTAAGAGAGGATCCAACACGGGTCCAAGAGTTAATTCGACTCTCGAAGAAGATCACCTGTACAAGGATTGCCCTCATATAAAGGACAATTTTTAAAATAACCATAACTTTCTGCTCAAGACTCATAATTGAGCATGGAAGCAGGCGTTGGAAAGACTTGGACTATAGAATATAATTGTTCACCCAAAAAATTGATCTGGGCAACCAATTTTTTCAAGAAATTAGAAGAAAGAATTATGATGCATTATTGAACGACAATTGTTCATAATTTCATGAAATTGATAAATCAATTAGCCTAACACGTTCTGTTGGCTGCACATATTGCAGAGTTAATAACAATTAGATCAGAACATGATCAACACATAATTCATAGGGATGGAAGATACACAGAGGGATTACAGCCAGGATGATGAGATCAGAGGGATGCATGTCAATATGGGTTATGAAGGTACAAACTCAAATGGTCATGGAGAAGGAAAGGAAGAAAACATAAACTTGGTGGAGACCATTAAAAGTTTATAGAAGGATGTCCAAAGTTATAAAGTTGATAATGAGAGTCTTATGAAATCCAAGGAGCAGCAGGAGGACTTCAACATAAAGTTAATGCAAATCTTGGGCAGAATAGAAAAGAAGATGGATAAGGAGAATGACTCAAGCAAATCGGGAAGTCACAGGTCTCATGATGAGAGGAAAAGAACAAGAAGTGTTGGAAGACATCACCATCACTCCCTAGGGCATTCGACTAGGAGAACACATAGTAGTTCAAGTCCATCCCATGTCAGAAAGCATAAGAGGAGGTATGGGGTGGATGAGATACATGGAGAAATGAACAAAATCAAGCCTCCTACATTTGATGGTGAGCACGAGAAGGATGAAGATGCAAAGACATGGTTGCTAGGCATGATAAAGTATTTTAAATTGCATAATTACTCTTCACACATAGAAGGAAGAATTGCCATCTATCAACTCAAGGGAAAGGCATCCATGTGGTGGGAACAATTTGTGTAGGTGCTACACATTAATGAGAAAAATGTTACTTAGAAGGAATTCAAGGGGTATTTTCAAAAGAAATACTTGACTAAGAGATACTATGACAAGAAAATGCAGGAGTTCTTTGAACTCAAGCTTGGGAGTATGACCATAGATGAATATGAAATAAGATTTTTAGAACTGCTAAAGTATGTTTCTTTCATCAAGAAAGAGCCAGTTAAGATTCAGAGGTATTTGAGTGGGATACCATCATTCATTGGTGATAAGATACGATATGATGATCCCAAAACATTGGAGGAGACCATAAGGCGAGCTAAATGCCTTTATGATCAACATAAATGAAGGCCAACTTTCCAAAAATCTTGGGAAGACAAGAAGAAAAACAAGATGGAACATAGGAAGAAGGGGACTAAGCCACCATTATTCAAAAATAATCCCCAGGGACAACCAACTTCTAGAGAAACCATAATGATTGAGACAGGGAGGAGGCCAAGGCAACCACCTATTCATTGTTGGGGTCGTGGGGGCGATCATATGTTTAGAGATTGTTCTCACAGAGGTGAAAAAGTGAGGACTGTTTACAATGTACATCAAGATGATACATTGGAGGACATGGGTAGAAATGTACCTAGGATCTATGCAGCCCTGGACAACAAGTAAGTTGAGTTTCAGTCACGTATGATTGAAGTGGAAGGTAATATCAACAACCAAACCCTTTCTATTTTAATTGATTCAGGAGATAGTCATAGTTATATAGATCCTAATATGGTGGAAAAATTGCATTTGCCAAGAAGAAAGCATGAAAAATCTTGGTTGGTGCAGTTGGCTACTGGAGCTAAAAGAAAATTTAATGAGATGTTTAAGGCATGTCCAATGGACATGAATGGACTGAGCACTAGGGTAGATTTGAACATCTTACCTTTAGGTTCCTATGCCTGTCTTATTGGTATGTAATGGTTGGACCAATGCCATGCTATCCTAGACTGTTATGATAATGCATTTACTTGTTGGGATGAGGAAGGGAACCTAAGGACAATACTGAGAATTCCCATAGCAGTAACTGTCAAAGAAATTTCAGCATTACAGCTAAAGAAAAGTTACAGAGAAGGGTGTCAAATATTTGCAGCACATATGGAAGAGACACCTAAATATAAGGTGCCAAATATTGAAGATTATGCAATCGTAAAAGAGTTTGAAGATGTATTTAAAGAAATATCGGGTTTTGTTACCCATGATTTTGGTCATCATGATGATGTATTGATGATGGCGTACTCAGGCTCTTCATAAGAACTTTCTCCTGAGAAAATTTACTTTCATCTCTTCCTAGAAAACTCATTTTTAAAGAAGGTTCGCAGGCTGCTAGTATATTTAGGTACGAGAATGCTTGATTCTCGCAGGTTGCTTTAAGCCAAGGTGCGAACTTCTCGCACTGTGTTGAACAACTAGGGTGCAAACTCTTCCTAAAGCATGGAAAAAGATGAATTCTCGATGTTTGTAGAAGGGAATCTTCTAGAAGGACGGGTTGGCATTCAAATGGTTATCTTAGTACTGGATTCCTAGATATTGTGGGATCATTCTTATCCAAGTAACTAACTCATTCTCTCCTATATATTGAGGGAATTCTCATGGAAAAGGTTAAGCAAGATTCATTGGAGAATTGGTGAAAGAATTGTGTGAAGGACTTAGCATTGAACAACATCTTGGAGACTCTAGCAAGTCTATCAAGAGGTTTTGATCTTCTTCATGTAAGGATCGAGCAAGTGTGTGTGTCGGCGCCAGAAGCCATCGGAAGGAAGTTTGTGACATCAAGGCTCAGGTTGTAATCTTTGCTTTCCATTAATATGATACAGTGACATGTCCCTTTCCCATAAAGCTATTTCCACTTTATTGTGTAATTCCTTGATCATACACATAGGTTGACTTTTGAATAGATTGTGCAATCTTCACTTTCGTTGGTTTGTGTTGCCTTGGTCTTGACTGCACGAGAGCACTAGAGTGAAGCGGGAGCAACAAAGACCATAGGAAGCGATAATAAGGTATGTTATTTGTTCTTGCCTCCTATTTAATTCAATGGTCAAAACTTAGGGAAAGAGTCATGTCCTATCTTTCTTTGTTCTAGATCTAGGTGGATCTAGGGAGATCGGTTAGTGTCCACACCTACGGATTTATCCTATAACAGGTTTACCTCCTAAAAGAGATATTGATTTCTCCATCAAACTGATGCCTGGTGCAACCCTAGTATCCAAGATCCCTTACAAGATCAGTACACCAGAATCGAAGGAATTGCATATGCAACTTGAAGAGTTTCTGAAGAAGGGGTATATACACCCAAGTGTGTCACCTTGGGGTGCCCAGTATTATTTTTGAAGAAAAAGGATGGAACATTGACACTTTGCATGGACTTAAGGCAGTTAACAAGGTAAATGTGAAGAATACGTATCCTTTGCCAAGGATCGATGACCTCTTTGATCAGTTGAAAGATGCAAAAATATTCTCAGAGGTTGATCTTAGGTTAGGTTATCACCAGGTAAGAATTAAAGAAGACATCAACAAGTCTGCTTTCAAAACAAGGTATGGTCATTATGAGTTCACAGTGGTGCCATTTGGGTTATCAAAAGCACCAGTTGTTTTCATGTGTTTAATGAATGGTATTTTCAGAGAATACTTAGATAAGTTTGTCATTGTATTTTTAGATGACATTCTTATATATTCTAAGTCAGAGGAAGTGCATGAACAACACTTGAGGATGGTATTACAGGTATTAAGGGAACATCAGTTGTATGCCAAATTGAGCAAGTGCTCATTTTTCAGAAGCAAATTCATTATTTGGGGCATACCATTTCAAAGGAAGGGATAGCAGTAGATCCTAAAAAGATTGAGGCCATTAGAGGATGGTCAACACCAAAGAGGCCAGATCATTCATGGGCCTTGCAGGCTACTATAGAAGATTTATTGAAGGATTCTCAAAGATTGCACACCCAATCACTTCCTTGCAAAAGAAGGGGGTGAAGTTTCAATGGACATTGGATTGTGAAAAGAGTTTCCAACACTTGAAGCAATTATTAACAAGTGCTCCAATACTAAGGATTGCCGATCCAAATGAAGACTTCATTGTATGCATTGATGCATGTAAAGAAAGGCTTGGTGGAGTCCTCAATCAAAATGGGTATGTTGTATGCTATGAATCAAGGAAGTTGAAGGAACATGAAAGGCACTATGCTACTCATGATTTGGAGTTGGCAGCCATAGTGCATGCCTTGAAAATAAAAGTTCCAAGTTGAGGACAAACCATAATGGTTTGAAATATTTATTTGGACAACTAACTTTAAATTCCAGGAAAAGTAGGTGGTTAGAATTTCTCGATGAATATGACTTTGATATAAAGCATATCAAAGGGAAAGATAACAAGGTGGCTAATGCACTTAGTAGAAGAGTGCATCAGCCACCTTGTTCCTCCCGCAATAATCAACCAAGGTGCAAGTACCCTTGTGAATATGGGAAGCTAAAGAGATGTTTGTTATAGATAACCTAACAAACATTTGTTTGGGCCTAGCCTCTAGGTGGGCCCATCTTTAAAAGTCCTGTTAGTTCTACTGCATAGTTTGTTAGAGATTCAGAAGCACCTACAACAAGGTACAACCACTAGTAATGCATAATTGTAGGAATCGAGGAGATTGAAAACCCCTTCGGATGCCCAAAAGCATGGACTAAGACATAACAATGTGGGAAGGATTTCTTCCAAAAAGAGGCATCGAGATGCAAGGAAAGTAATATCTGGTGGAAGCATTTCCACAGAGTCATCAAGTAGGAAGTCTATTTCTGAGGAGCATTCCAACAATGACACTAGATCGAGTGTTCCTAGGGAGAAGAAAAAGAGACATTCACAAAGTTCTTTGACTGAAGAATTTAAGAAGGCTAAGCAACCTACCTTTGATGGAAGAATGAAGAAGGGAGAAGAAGTCGAGGCTTGGATTTTGTGTCCAAAGAAGTATTTTTGGGTACATAATTACTCAGAAAATACAAAAGTGAAGATTGCTATTTTCAATCTGAATGGAGGAGCCTGCATATGGTGGGAGGCTCTAAAGGAAGTCAAAGGATTAAAAGAGAGCAAGTTGACCTCAAAATAGTTTGAGAAGTATTTCAGGAAGGCTTACCTATCAGAGAAGTACTTTGATGGGAAGATCAAAGAGTTCCATGAAAATAAGTTGAGGCAACTTATCATGGATGCCTATGCCAAGTGATTCTTGGAATTGTTGAGGTACGTTCCTTACCTCAAGGATGAGAAAGCAAGGATACAACTTTTCCTTAGTAGATTTCCACAATCCTACTGATCCAGAATCGGATCCAGGAGCCTGATAGGGCTCAAAAAGGCCTAATTGTACATGTTTATATGGCTGTGTTAACTTCTCATATCTTATTCCTCTTTCATTAATCTTCCTAATTGGTTAATCAATACATGCATAATAACTCAACCATAGTCCCGTAAAAGATCTTTCCGGATCAAGTGGTATCAGAGCTAGTTGATGTTTGGATTTAAGTTTTGCATGTTAACCAGAGAAAAACTACTTCGTGGTGAAGGTGAGCTTGTTGAGGAGAATCCATTGATTGGATTGAGAAAAAAGACTTCCCACAGTGAGAAGATGGCATCATAAGAGGGGCTTTCTCAGGATGAGAAAGAGTTTCGAAAAACTTTCTTTGCTATGTCGGAGATGATGAAAGTTTTGTATGAGAATTAATTGAAACGAAAGAGACCAGTTTTGGGTGAATCTTCAAAGGGAAGAAGTCAAGAGGGAGAGGATCCTCCTCAGATTCCTCCTTCACCTCCATCATCACCTCCTTCTTCTCCTTCTTCTTCAAGTTCAAGTTATAAATCCAATGCAAAGAAACATGTTCATAAACATAAAAATGAAATGCCATTATTAAAACTTGATGTTAAATTTGAGTTACCCATATATGATGGTGAAGTTAATGCAGAGAAACTTGACAATTGGGTCAGACAGATGGAGGTCTATTGCAGTGTGCAATAGATCAAGAATGAGGCCACAAAAATCAAGTTGACATCTTTGAGACTTGCAGGCACAACTCTGATCTGGTGGCAAAGTAAGTTGAAAAACAGAACACAACAAGTCTGTAATATATTTCCATCATGGAAAAGTTTCATTTCTTCACTTAGGAAACAGTTCTATCCTTTGGGTTATGAAGAAAAAATGTTAATTGAATGGCAAGCTTTAAAACTAAGAAAATGACAAACAATGCAAGAGTATACAGATGGCTTTCGAAAAATGGCATTGATGTTAGATATCCCTTTACATACCCAAGAAACCCTTATGAAGTATATAGGAGGTTTACCTGCACACATTAGAAACATTGTATTCATGTTTGGACCAACTAACCTTGATGAAGTTTCTGTTCAAGCGACATATATTGAAGCAGGTGTATGAGGGGAATCCTCTTCAAGGAAAGAGGACAAGAGGAAGTGGCATGGAAAGAAGTCAAGTTGAGTGGCAAGAAAGGAAGAGAAGCCCTCTTGCAAGCATTGGAAGAAAGAGGGGCATGATGAGGACCGTTGTTGGCAGTTGCATTCCGAGAAGAGGCCTGATTGTACATGTTTATATGGCTGTGTTAACTTCTCATATCTTCTTCCTCTTTCATTAAGCTTCCTAATTGGTTAATCAATACATGCATAATAACTCAACCATAGTCGTGTGAAAGATATTTTTGGATCAAGTGGTATCAGAGCTAGTTGACGTTTGGATTTGAGTTTTGCATGTTAACCAGGGAAAAACTACTTTGTGGTGAAGGCAATCTTGTTGAGGAGAATCTATTGATTGGATTGAGAAAAAAAACTTCTCATAGTGAGAATATGGCATTGGAAGAGGGGATTTATCAGGACGAGAAAGAGTTTTGAAAAACTTTCTTTGCTATGTCGGAGATGATGAAAGTTTTGTACGAGGATTAATTGAAACGAAAGAGACCAGTTTTGGGTGAATCTTCAAAGGGAAAAAATGAAGAGGGAGAGATTCCTCCTTCACCTCCATCATCACCTCCTTCTTCTTAAAGTTCAAGTTCTAAATCCAATGCAAAGAAACATGTTCATAAACATAAAAATGAAATGCCATTATTAAAACTTGATGTTAAATTTGAGTTACCCATATATGATGGTGAAGTTAATGCAGAGAAACTTGAC
>ML830983.1:0-17541 GCA_009831015.1 Picea engelmannii | reverse complement strand
CAAAAATTCTAAAATGTTTTATGTTTGTTTGTCTTCCTTTCCATAATTGATAGGGTGTCTTATCAATATTATTTCTTAGCAAACTTCTATTCAAGATGTTTACATCGGTGTGAACAGCTTGAGGCCAAAACATGTCATTCAATTTGGACTCATTTAACATTGTTCTTGCCATTTCCATAACAGTTCTGTTTTTTCTTTCAACAACACCATTTTGCCGAGGTGTTTCTATAACAAAGAAATGTCTTTTAATTCCATTTTCATCACAATAATTGTTAAATTATTTTGACACAAACTCTCCTCCATTGTCTGATCTTAAGCACTTAATCTTCATATCAATTTCATTTTCAGTCAATTCTTTGAAAACTTGAAAGCAACTAAATGTTTCAGACTTCTTTTTCAATAAAAACAACCAAGTCATTCGAGTAAAATCATCCACAAATAACATAAAGTATCTTTCACCATTTAGACCTGTTGTCCTCATAGGTCCACATACATTAGCATGTATTATTTCCAAAGGTTTTGTTGTAGAATATTCCTTTGTTTTAAACTTGACTCTAGTTTGTTTACCATGTTGACATTGTTTACAAATAGAGTTGGAAAGATTCTTTATGACATGTAAGTTCCTAATTGCCTTTTTTTTTATTTAACTGAATCAGATTGTCAAAGTTAATATGCCCAAGTCTTTTATGCCATAACCAACTTTCATCTTCATGTCCAAGATAGCAATTTTCATCGTTCTCATCTAAAATGTATATGTTATTTGATGTCCTTGTAGCTGCTCCAACTAACTGATTTGTTTTAACATCCCTGATTTGACATTGTTTAGAATCAAATATCATAAGATGCCCTTTATCACATGTTTGACTTATACTCAACAAGTTATGTTCCATATTTTCAACCAGTAAAACATTTTCAACCATTATGTCTTTGTTCAAACAAACAATGCCTCTTCCAACTATTCGAGCTGATTGATCATTACCAAATGTGACTGCACCTTCTTTTCTTAGAATCAAAGATTTGTTTTCTTCCTGTCATATGTTTTGAGCATCCACTGTCCACACACGACTTAACTTTATGATCAGCTTGTAAAGCAAGTTTTCACTCTTCAATTTCTAAATGATCATTCTTCCTTTTCCAATAACTAGTTTTGTGATTTGTGTATTGGTTTATAACATATTTTTGAAAATTCATTGAACAGTTTCTTGAAATATGTCCAAAGTTATTACACCTATAGCATTCAACTTCAAATTTCAAAGCATCAAATTTGTTATGTGAGTTGTTCATATTGTTCTGAATAGATTTATCATGTCTTCTTTCATACTCAAATCTAGATATGCCATGACTGTTATGTGCATTTATGTTTCTTGAAAAAACATTACAGAAAGCTGCTTTGTGTCAATACTTATAACAAAAGAAACAGTAACCTTCAAACTTGTTTTGATGACTGCCATAATTTTTTCTATGCACTATTGAAGCTTGATTATCTTCTTGCTTTTTTGATCCCTTTTGCTTGTATGTGTTTTTCTCATTTGTATGTTTTGTACCTGCTTTTTCAAGACTTGAACTAGAGCTTGTATTAGTAACTTCAGACTTATACCCAATTCCAGTCTTATCATAAGTTGATCTTTGACTACATATAATTTGATCCAACACTTGAGAACTATGATTCATGTTATTTTCTTGTACTTTCTTTTTTAATAAAACTAATTCAAATTTTAAACCTTCATTTTCCTTTTCCTTTTTTGTAAGTATATTATTTAGAGCTTCTTCAGTCAATCTAGCCTCTTCTATTTTGAGTTTTAAGTCAACTAACATGATCTCAGTGTTTTCAATTAAATTGTTTGACTTTTGTAATTCTTGATCTAAATTCTCAATTTCTCTTTTGAATTGTTTGCATTCTCTTCTTACTTTCTTTAGTTCAGACAAAGCACTTACAAGTTCAACTTCCAGGTCAACTTCACCTTCTTCTTCTTCAATAAGTTCATCATTCTGATTTTCCATAGCCATAAAAAATCTTATATTTGAACTTTCATCACTTTCATCTATATCTGAGGACTCACTATTGTTTTTGATGAATAAACTTTTCTTTTTATAAGAATTTCTTTGAAATGGCTTCTTATACATTTTCTTATATTCTTTGGTTTTGATGTTACTTTCTTCTTCTCCATTAGAATGTTTATTGAAAGGACACTTAGAAGCAAAATTCCCTATTCTACCACAATTAAAGCACTTGAGAGGAAGTTTACCTTTGTACTTGCCAGTGCCTCTTTTTAGATTTTTGACAAAGTTAGCTTCTTCCATGTCTTCTTCTGAATCCTCATGATTTTTGGTTTCTGTTTCAACCTTTTTCTTGTCCTTCTTTGCTACATTGAAAGATGCTTCCTTATTGGAAGGATTCTCATTAGATGTCCTCATCTCATATGCTGTTAGTATTCCTTGCAACTCATCCATTAGTAAAGTAGCAATATCAATTCTTTCTTCTAAAGCAAATATTTTGGGATAAAATCTTGTAGGTAAAGATCTAAGCACTTTTTGCACAATAATACCATTTCCAACTGTTTCTCCTAAACCTCTCATAGTATTGACTACTTCCTCAATACGTAAAAAATAGGTAGCTATATCTTCAGATTCTTCCATCTTTAAACTTTCAAATTGAATTCTATATGATTGTAATTTGGCATTCTTAACCTTAGTATCTCCTTCATATACCTTCTTTAGTTTGTCCCATAACTCTTTTGCTGACTCACAATGCATTACCTTAACAAATTCTGAACCTACCAATCCTCCAAGTATTGCATACATAGCTTTGAAATTACTCTCATAGAGTTTCTTCCCTGTAGCATCTGTTGGAATTGTTGCTGAAGCCTTATATTCATTCAACACAACTTGCCAAACATCTACTCCTTGAGACTGTAAAAACAACTTCATCCCGATACTCCAAAAAGCATAATTATGTCCATCAAACAAAGGTAATCCATGTTTAGTAAAATCATATTTCTTATCCATTATTGAAGATCAAACTTCTAGTGATTAAATTGAATCTTGAAGTAACCTGCTCTGATACAAATTGTTGAACAAGATAGCCTAACCGAGAGGGGGTGGGGTGAATCAGTTAGATGAATTTTCTTTCTTTTCTTTAAATTAGATTACTCAATGAACACAGATTATGCCTTTTACTATATGTCTTGCTACAAATGATTCAGATCAATTAATATGCACTCACATAAATATACAATGACACAAAGATTTTCATGAGGAAACCCAAAAGGGAAAAACCTCTTATTCTTATGAATGAAAGGCAAGCTCCAACTTTTCTTTACATTCTTATTTTATCTGAGCTACAACCCAGATGAGGCTGCTACCTCTGTTTCTTCAGCACCTACTGAATGGAAGCTACAACTCCTAGATGTACAAGCACCAACTTGTACAAGAGACTTTTACAGTCTCCCCTTGCTCCTCCCTACCACCCTGGAATCCTTCTCTGTCACTAAGAACCTGCAAACCAACTCTTTACCTTCTCTGTCAAAGATTAAGCATTCAAATCCTCTTTGTTTATATATTCATATTAGAATCCATTCTTGACCAAACCACTTAGATTTTTCAATCTGTGCATATGTCTTCTCTCCTTAATCTTTGCTCTATCTTCATCATTTCTTCTCACTGTCCCTATATAATTTTATTTCAGTTCATCTTAATTTACAGAAATTAATTTTAATTTTCTCCTTTGTTTTTTTTTTCCAGAGCTTCGGCTCTACCATTGTTCCCCTACTATCACACACAATTTCACTCGTATTTACCTTGTACATTCAGAGCGTACACTAGAATCCTCAGGCTTCAAAGATTCAGTTACAATAACTGAATAACTACCTTACAATGATCATCATTGGCCAAGGCATCAAGAAGAACAGTATCCACACGATCAGTTTAAATATTTAATCAACACCGTTCAATGAACATACATTTGTTTTGACTTTTCAGCATAGAATAACCCTTGAGCGCTTCGGCAAGACACTTGTGCTAAATCATATTCCCATTGGCTGTGACCATAGGCTAATCGAAATGCATTTCACATTTCGCATTTCGGCAATCCTGTGTCGAAGGGTCTCGACACTCCAAGTTGCAATTCCCGAAATGGAGTGTAGCTTCATGCTAGCTCTTCCCTCTCACATGACCATCTACGATAACCACTGCCTACGCCAAAAATGCATTTCGCATTTAGGCATTTCGACATTTTTCATCTCGGCATTTCGACGTTCCGCATTTCGGCATTTCGACATTTCAGCGTTCCTGTGATGAAGTGTTTCGACACTCCAAGTCGTGATCCCCAATATCCGCTTTTCTTCGATCGACGGCCCATGACCTTTCATGATCAGATGGTCCTGATCTCATTGGGACTTTGCGTTTCGCGATATCAGAGGTTGGAGCACCTCCTTTCTTTGACTTTCCAGTCAGCGAAAAGCTGATCTGTGACCACGTGTCCTACCCGAAGATGGACGGTCCTCCTACTTTCGGGATTTTATAAGCCCGCTTCACCTTGCACTTTAAAGAACGTGCAGGTTCTCTTGGATCTGACGATGGTTGGGCCCCGTGCTCGGATCTAATGCCCGAGATCCATTCTCTTCTACTGCGTGCTCCTTCCTTTCTGAATTCCTGAGTTCCGAAGGAACTCTCAACTAACCACCGTGCAACTTCTTCTCTCAGTCTTATGGATTTAAGTTTGACATTAATGACAAAACCAAGCCCTGTGCAAACTGATCAACAGGAAGAGAAGACCTCTTGCAAGCATTAGAAGAAAAAGGGGAATGATGAGGACCATTGTTGGCAATTGCATCCTGAGAAGAGGCCAAAGTGGTTCAAGGAAAAGAAAGGGAGGCAAACAGTGGCAGCGACAACAAGACCCATAGACTTGGGATCAGATTTAGGTGATGAATCAAAGGTCTCATTGGTTGGTATGACAGGTAAAATTGGTGAAGGAATTGATTGTAGAAGTAACTTGTTTCATATAAGGACCATCATGTGACACACTAAGATAGACACATTAATCGACAGTGGATCTCAATCTAATCTAATTTCAGAAGAATTGGTTAAGCAATGGGGGTTGAAAACACAAGTACATCATAAGCCTTACACACTTAAATGGATAAGTAGCCATCATCAAATGCACATAACAAAGCAGTGCACAATCAAATTTGCGATTTCATCTAAGTATGTGGACGAGGTAACATGTGATGTAGTGCCATTAAGTGAATGTGGAATGGTCTTAGGTAGTCCATACTTATATGATCGTAAGGCAATCTTCTACATGTCAAAGAATCAATATCAATTAACCAAAGCAGGTCAAGATTATGTGGTTCATTCTCATCATGTAAAGAAAAATACAACTCTTCAAACAATGGAACAATTAAAGAAGGTAGTTCAAGCAAGAAACAAACCAATAATTGTTTCAAATAAAGTAATCGATCTTAAGCAAGAACAGGAAATGATTGTTGAATGGAAAATCAATCATAGTTTGCTTCAAGACAAGCTCATGTCCTGCAAGTATTACAAGTATATCAACTCATTTGCAGTCATGTTTTTGATGCTATCATTAGTAATGTTGTCTACATGGATGATAGTGGCTTCAGTAAAATGTGACAGGGTTCAAATGGCTAACAATATGCTATCAGTTGTCATGATTGTGTTACAGTTGATCTTGATGAGATAGGTGCACAGGATAGAGTTCAGAGACAGAGGACAAGCCGGGTGGCCTATCCCGAGCTTGTTGATTAGTCAGTAACCTTTTGGGGACAAAAAGGTCCTTTACTGGGGAGGTGTGATACATAATCGGATCCAGTAGCCTGACAAGGCTCAGAAAGGCCTAAAAATCAAAGTTCTCAGAATGACTTCAAAATGGACGCATGTGTAGGCCTCGTTGATACGAACACAACACAACTTGAACGGGCTCAAACGAACATCGTATGCTACTGATATCGCATTATGTTCGTTTTCCCAAACAGGTAAAAAAAGTAAACATGTCAATAGGCAAAAAGTCAATGCTGATGTAGCATTGAGACACGTGGCAGCACAACAACAGTTTGACTGGGCATATGACAGATCCACTTAGATGTTGACAAGTGGCACTTTTTGGGAAAATGAAGAGGTGCCACGTGGCACCCTATCATTGGATGGTAGGTTAAAAGTTTTGGAGATCATGGGATTCGAACCCATGACCTGTTGGTCGAGCGCATGCCATGGGAAAGGTCCATTAGCCAACGTGCCACATTAGAACTCGTGTTTTTAAAACCCACTTTATTTTAAATAAAGTGCATGTAATATGTATGGGGGGCGAAAGGGAGCTGGGGCTAAGCCCCAAGTCGTGGTTTCTTTTGTTGCATATAACCAATGCTCCATACCACGGCGCAGGGCCACGTTCGATCAACAAAAGGCGCCAATAGAGGGGGCGTAACCATAAGCACTTGCCTGCCTTTTTATATGGGAGCTAGAACCTTGGGTTAGGCGCACCCTAAGGGCGCGATCCTATACCATTGCGCTATGAGACTAGTATATTCGGGCTAGGGGCCAGTGCGCAACCCTTTTGGTTGGAGCTTAGCCATCTAGATACCATGTGACCCTATGATTGCACGTGTGCCCAACCCCCTTAGGCTAATTTTGATTTTTTATACATAGGTGGGTGTTTTTGCCTATAGTTTGGCCCAGATTAGGTGTTTTTGAGGATTGTTTAGCCATTTGGAGGGGGATTTGATCCCAAAAAGAGGCCAGATCTAGGGAGGAGGTTGGGAGATGGCTACCAACTCTAGATCTATATAAACTAGGACTTCTTGAGGCCAGGAGGGAGATTCAGAGCAGGTTTATGCTGAAGGAATGCAAGCCAAAGCCATTTTTATGCAGGGAAGCTGTTGAGGAGCGCACCTTTGCAGACCATTTCTGGGAGCTCCAGTCATCCATTTTGAGTGTCATTTCTTCTGTTGGGTTCTTAAGATCTGGGAGAACAAAACCAGATCAGTTTTGTAACCTTTTGGCTCTACTGTGAGGTACTTATTAAGCTTTGAATAGAAATAAGAAAGCCTCACCCACTGAGACAAAGACCCGAAGACGTAGGCAAGATTGCCGAACTCCGTTATCACATTGGTGTTATGGTTTGCTGTTGTTTTATGCTTCATTTCAGTTCTATACATGTTTATATGGTTGTGTTAACTTCTCATATCTTCTTCCTCTTTCATTAAGCTTCCTAATTGGTTAATCAATACATGCATGATAACTCAACCATAGTCGTGTAAATGATCTTTTCGGATCACCTATTATGACAAAATTGAATTTGATGAGCTTAAAACATTGGAGGATACCATTAGGAAGGCCAAGTGTTGTTATGATCAATCTAAGCATAAGGAGGATCCTTCTAAGGAATGGAAAATGAAAGATAAAAGTGGATTCCAGAAGAAGGTATGCAAATTAGTCTCTTATAAGAATCCAAAGAAAGGTACTCAGTTTGGTCAACTGAGGAGGAGTGTGCACCAAAAGAAATTTCCATGTCATTGTGGAAATAGGCCTGCAGAGAACGAAAGAGAAAGAGTAGAGGAACCAAATTAAGGACCTTTACAATGTTGGGGTTGTGGAGAACCAAATCTGTTAAGAAATTGTCTTCATAGGCAGTAGGAAAATAAAAGATCTTATCACGTTCATGAGGCTACTACTATCAATGATGTGGCCAGAAGTATGCCTAGGATATATGAAACTATGGAAAATTGGCAAGAAGACCACCAAGCGTTTTTAGTGTATCTTGAAGGTATTATTGCCAAGCAACCCATTTCTATTTTAATTGATCCTGGATCTAACCTTAGTTATGTCCCACCTCAAGTTGTTGAAGCATGTTCCTTATAGAGAAAGAAACATGCAAAGGCATGGTTAGTTAAACTAGCCACTGGAACCAAGAGAAAGGTGGCTGAGATAATAGAAGATTTCCCATTTGAAATGAGTGGATTGCATACTCAAGCAACCTTGAATATCCTACCTTTATTATCATATGTTGTGTTGTTAGACATGGATTGGTTTGTAGCTCACAAAACAAAATTGAATTGCTATGATAAAAATTTGGAATGTGAAGATGAAGAAGGAAATGCAAGAGCTTTACAAGGCATTCAAAATCCAGTTTAAGTTAGACAAATCTCAACATTACAACTTAGAAATTTAGCAGAAAGGGATGCCCCTTGTATGCAATACAAGTGATTAACTATGAAGAAAGCAAGGAGTTGAAGGATGAAGGTCACCCAGTGCTATGGGAGTTTAAAGATGTGTTTTCTGAGGAGGTACCTAGACTTCCTCCTAATAGGGATATTGATTTTTCAATAGACCTTGTACCAAGAGCAATACTAACATCAAAAGTTCCTTACAAGATAAGCACATCAAAATTGGTGGAGCTAAAGGTACAATTGAAATAGATGTTGCATAAAGGGTACATTAGGTCGAGTGTGTCCCCATGGGGAGTACCAACTTTATTTGTGAAGAAGAAAGATGGTACATTGCGTTTGTGCATTGACTATAGACAATTAAACAAAATGACCATTAAGAATAAGTATTCATTGCCCATGATGGATGATCTTTTTTATCATCTCAAAGGAGGTACAATTTTCTCTAAGATTGACTTGAGATCTGGATATCATCAAGTCAGAATCAAGGATGAGGATATCCATAAGACAACTTTTAGAACAAGGTATAGACACTATGAGTTTTTGGTGGTGCCCTTTGGGCTTACCAATGCACCAACTACCTGCATGTGCTTGATGAATAGTTTTCTCAATAAGTACTTGGATAAGTTTGCCTTAGTATTTGTTGATGATATTTTGGTATATTCCAAGACTAGATAGCATGAAGAGAATCTCAGTTACACATGTTGAGGGATCACCAGTTGTATGCTAAGTTCAATGAGTGTGACTTCTTATAGAAGGAAATCCAATATTTAGGCCACACTATATTAGCAAAAGGAGTGGCAGTAGATCCCAAAAAGATAAAGGCAATCATGGATTGGCCTACCCCTTGGAATGCAATAGAGGTGAGGTAGTTCATGGGATTAGTTGGGTGTTATAGAAGGTTTATAAAGGAATTTCCCAATATTCTTCACCTCATTACTTCATTACAGAGGAAAGCGAAGAAATTTGTATGGTCAACAAAATGTGAAGCCATCTTTCAACAGTTGAAGCATATCTTGACCAATGCCCATGTTTTGAAGATTTCAGACCCTGGAAACGATTTCTTGGTTTGTATTGATGCTTGCATAGAAGGACTCAGTGGATTTATTATGCAGGGAGGACAAGTGATCAATTATGAATCACGAAAGCTAAATGAGAAAGAGAAAAGATATGTCTCCCATGATCTGGAGCTCGCAACAATTGTGCAGGCGTTGAAGATGTGGAGACATTACTTGCTCAGAAGGAGGTTTGTCCTAATGATAGACCATTGTGGGTTAAATTGTTTGTTTGACCAATCGAGGTTGAAATCTAGATAGGCCAGGTGGATGGAGTTGATTAACGAGTTTGATTTTGAGATCAAACACATAAAAGGAAAGGAAAACAGAGTGGCAGATGCACTCAGTGTGAGTGTGCCGACCATACACTTAGCAACAAAAA
Source organism: Picea engelmannii (assembly GCA_009831015.1). Classification (NCBI taxonomy): domain Eukaryota; kingdom Viridiplantae; phylum Streptophyta; class Pinopsida; order Pinales; family Pinaceae; genus Picea; species Picea engelmannii. The sequence continues at coordinate 7,921 of ML830983.1, read as the reverse complement.
GTGTAGGAGAGTTTGACATTAAGAAAATGATTAGAACCCTCTTACAAGAAGATGAGTTTTGCAATCAGGAAAGAGAGGGATTGCAACAAGAACCCATCAAGAAAAAGTATGAAGGGTATTAGCTTACAACTAATGGACTATTGTTGTATAACAATAGGTTGTATGTACACGACTCAATAGAGTTGAGGCATTTGATCATGGATGAATTTCATAGGATACCTTATGTAGGTCATCTTGGCTATCAGGAAATGGTAACAACATTAAGGCAGTTGTACTATTGGACAAAAATGAAGCAAGACATTGTTGAATACATTGCCAATTGTTTGGAATGTCAACATGTAAAGGTTGAACACAAGTGTTATAGAAAATTTTGCCACACTCCATGCATCTTGCTATGATGGCCTTCCATTTCCCTATGCAGGCTTCATTCCCCTTTTCTCTATCTCTCAAGAGCTTAACTTACTCATTTTTATACATTTAAGCGACCTCCCAGTTATGCAGCGCGCATACATACGTGGGTTGCTCCATTACAACCCACATACATTAGGTTTGGTGCTCAAAAAAATAAAATTACATCGGGTTTCCATGCCATGTCATGAGATATATGATCCTTGACCTTCCATATACTGGAAATGCTCCAAATTGACCCTTCAATTCCATTTGGAGGCTATAATTTGAGACATATATAATCCTTGAAGGTATTCGAAAATTCAATAGAGGATTGAGAGCAAAGACACTCTGGAGAAATTTCACCTCAATTGAGTTTGCATCCCTTTGTCCTTGAAAGTATGAACTTCTTGTGTTCAACCCCCAACCTCTTCCTATCTTGTAGTGGAGAACTTCATTGAATCCTACTTGTGAGCCTGCCTTTGTGGAGGATTGAGGTGGTGGAGGCCCAGCTGGAGGGACTTAGTTTCTTGGTTCTGATATGTGTTGTTACAAAAGTTTATCACCTATGTACTTCTGTTGATTACATTAATAGAAATACTCTTTTCTCATCCAATTGATATCTTGCAAATATTTGTATTACTTTCCATGGGCGTATTTGTTATGTATGTTAATGGACTATGCTAATTTATATGCTAACATTATATATCATTACCACATGCTTGCGTATCTTTATTTTTGAAGACAAGTTGTAGGTATAAAGCTTTGGGTCGTGTGCTCAACAATGGTCTTCTTAGGACATTCATATGAGGTAGGATTCTAGGCTTCTCTTGTTAGCATTTCATTTATATAGCATACTTGATATTAGAGTTGATTTTAGGGTTTTGTTCCATCTGTTGTGGTTTTCCCCTAGCCATAGAGAGATTTTCCTCATAATAGAATTGACGACTCCACTGGGGAGATCTCCTTTTTGGGGTATTGGGTGTTTTTTCTCCTTTATTTTCTCTCTGTTTGCCTGAGTTTCTCTATTGCCTGTTGCTTGAAAATCTATATTTTGCATTATATCTAAGTTTATTGGCTTAACCCTTGCCCAAACAATGTCTTCCTTGGCATACGTGGGATTTCCCTTGACAAGGCGTGTACATACGCGAGCTATCTTCCTTTAGGGTGTGTACATATGCGAGTTGTCTTCCTTTAGAGCGCGTACACTATCTCTTTAGTATTTTTGGCTGAGTTTGGTGTTTGATGGTTGCCAAGACTTCTTGGGTCCCTATTCTAACTGTTGAGTTCCTACAGAGTGATAGGAAGCTGCTTTATTGGTGAATTCTTGGGCGAACTCTTTGTCCTTATTTTGTTGCCCTTGCATTTTGGGTCTGGGTAGTTACTTCTTGGTGTCCTGCTTGGCTTGTCTCTTGATGCTTGCAGTAGGTCCTTTCTAAGAGGTTCTTTACTTAGTCCTTTCATTTTGATTCCATTATACTGAAAAAAATAAAAAAATTGCTTTCTTGCATTTTAATTATGGAATTTGCACTTTTGGATGCCTTACATTAGTTTTGGCATGTTAGGAAAGACTTCACGTCATTGAAATTGTAGAGATTGCATTTTGGAAGAATCATTTAGAAGCATATAATATCTTTGAAAATCAAGTCTAGTCATTAGCAGTGTTTTTATATATGCTTCTTTCATGCTGATTCGTCATACCATCAGTTTCACGATCACACCTCTTGAGTAAGCAGAAACCATTAAAATTAACGTTGAATAATTAAAATTGATTAGAAACGATTTTATTTTTCAGGGTGCACAAATAAGTATAGTACCTATGGCCTTAGAATATGATTTTGTGAGCAAACTTTTCCAAGGCTATAAAACTGAACGTATGTGTCTCACGAAGGAGTGGTGAAACCCATTATGTAATTTGTGACGTTAGGAGGCTTCGCTCACACCAGAGTTAAGCACGAGATCGCATGAATTTGGTTGTAGAGATAGCCCTCTAATACCGTCCTAGCATCAGAGATATTTTTGGGATTCTATTCATATTTGGGGTTCTTGCTAGTGCCTTTACCTCCTTGAGAGGCAATGCTTTCAAGATTTCAGGCTTTGCTACCCTGCCCATACGGTGGACCAGGCTTGTGACTGCTCACCTGCACATTGGTTATATCGTGGTGACTCTAGTTGCTTGACATAGGTAGACAAATAGGTAGCTTGCGGGGGTTATTTTGAAGGTATCCTGAGTCAGATAGGGATCAGACAACACACATACTTTATGGAGGATTTCCTCTTCGGAGGGATCTGACTGACTATGCTATGAAGCCTACATGGGTCCTTATAACTAGTTCTAATACCTCCACTCTATTGTTGCGGAGTCTCATACCCCTCTTGGGCGAGGCATACCTACTTTAGTTTGGGAGGTCCTTTTTAGCCATTATATCTTGTTTGTGTGCATTGGATTTTAATTTTATTTCAGAGTGTGCTCTTTGATTATTAGTTGGACTTAGAATTTTGTATTGTGTCGTGAGTTTTGACTACTATGGTTGGTGGAGCCCCTATGACTCCCTCAATTAGCGCTACCCAGCCCATGGTCTCTGCTAAGTCCATGGGGATGAATACTTTTGTATTTCTGAGTGGTATGCCGAATCATAGTACTCAGCCAGTGCCTTGGGATTCTGATCCTTTCTCTTTTGGTATGACAAAATTGACTTCGCACTTGTCATCCTCTGTCTCCTTGTCTTATGTGAATCCTAGTTTTGGGTCTGGGGGCATGATGCCTCCTTATTCTCCCTTTTCATTTGGTTGGGGTCATATCCCTCAACCAAATCCTATGGTAGGAGGTTGGAATCCTCCTTCCTTTGGACCCAATCCTAGCTTTACCTTTCCAGGAGTAAGTGCTCAAATGGGCTATCCTTCTACTTCTTACATCCCGTCCATCTATCCTTCTTCCGCTATGCTAGTTCTTACGAACAATTTTCTCATGGTGAACCTCCCTCTATCTTCTAGTGTTCCATTTGGAGGGAGTCAATTTTATAGTACGAGAAACCCCTTGCATGGAGTTCCTTCATATGGGGGCAACACATATCGTCACACAAGTAACCCTTGTCATGTCACTTTCTCTTCGCAAGCGACTTCCTCGGTAATGATGCCCTTACAACCTTTTATGAATCAGTTGGGAGGAGGATACTATCCTATCAGGTTGGGCCATGGTGTATACCATAATCCTTTTTGGCCCACAATCTCTGAAAACCAGCCTTTCTCTGGACCATGGTCTCAGATGTCGCAACCAACCGCTGCAAGTCATGTTGAAAGCACAAGTCCAATCACTACGAGTCATACTGGCATTAAGTCACCAACCTCTGCAAGTCATGTTGGATACCTGTCACCAAACTATGCAAGTCATGTTGGATACCTGAAACCAACCTCTGCTAGTCATGTTGGAGACCTGTCACCAGCCTTTGCAAGTCATGCTGGAGGCAAGCAACCATCTGCTGTAAGTCATGCCGGGGGCAAGCAACCAACTGCTGCAAGTCATGCTGGGGGCACAACTATAGTCACTACTAGTCACATTGGACAAACATCACCAACCTTTGCAAATGGAGATCTGCTACTAGCCTCTGCGAGTCATGCTGGGAGCATGTCACCGGACACTGCAAGTCATGCTGGGGGCATTGATACGATTAAGAAGCCTAGACATATAGGATGTAAGCCCAAGTTCCTTTGTAAACTTTGCAAAGGATATCACCTAACTCGTTTGTGCCCTACTATTGCAGTGGTACGAGAAGCACGATCCTTTTCTACTAGCCCTTCGGGTTCCGAGTCGTCTTTGGTTTCTCAATGTTAGCACATAAATTTGTATTATCAAATTTTCTCATTTCGCAACATCATGGCACTTTCGCAACGTCATGCATGTTTGCAGCGTCGGGCAACCAACATCAACACTAGTGTTGTCAATGAAAAAATTAAAGGAATACAGACATGTTGGCACAAGCTGATGTTAATTAGTATTATACTGAGCTAAATCTCAATTTTGAAATTTTGAAACTAATAAAGAACCTAACCCATGGCATCATTTTTTATTATGGATTACTTAGTACCGGTGTTCAAAGTTTTTGCAGTCAAAGGAACTCTTACTGCTATTAAAAATGGTTAAGAAAGTGTGAAACATGTATACAAACATAATTATACAGTGTTTCCGCAGCGAAATCCTAATTCGCTGCGAAACTGACATACACAGAGATTCCGCAACGAATTCTGGCACGCTGCGAAATCGTATTTTCATCATAACTTTAAAATACGAACTAGGTTTTTCCCAAATTTGGTGTAGGGAAGCATCATAATGTCTTTAAATTGCTGACAAAACATCATCCCAACCTAGTTCTCCGTTTTGGAGAAAAGTCAAAAACATCATCTACAGGAAATTTTGCAGCGAAATCTAGCAGTTCGCTACAGAACCACACAATCAGCCTGAATTCGAGTTTTATGGAAGCTTCCAACTATCATATGAAGTTTGAGTGGTATTCCAAGATGCATTTAGGTTCATGGGACATATGTTCCTTCAATCTAGTTCCCTTAGATCATGAAACATGTGTTGTCTTCAGATGTATTTATCACTAGAGACAAGATCCATGAATCTAGGAAACAACTAGGTTTTCTATTGTTAGTCTATGCCACACACTTCTTGAGGCACAAAATCCTATGCAATAGATTAGGAAACAAACTCCTAGAGGGAGTATGAGACCTATCATCTATTTATTGTAATTGGAAAGCTATTGTAAAGGTTTGAATGATGAGTGACTAGAGGGCTCATATTTCCGGTTGTCATTTCGAAGCAAAGGGACCGTGTATCAAGACTGAAGGATTCTAATGCAAGTTTATGATCAATTTTGTTTTCCAACTTGTTTCCTTTCTTATAATTTCATGGATGTTGTTGATGAATGATTTATTTACAGTCTTGTTTTGTAATAAATGGTTTATTGTATATGTTGTGAGGTTTTCCATGCAAGTTCTTTATATTTCTGAGTTAGGAGGATCATATTTCATGAAACTTCTTCCGTAGATGAGTCAATCGAACTGGATGTTGAATTGTCTTATGTAATTCAATGTTTTCCTTTATCTCTTCTACTCATTTTTTTCTTATATGCGCTAATTACAGGTTGTATTAGCCCATCTTTGTTGGAGCACAATATCTTTTTCATTTTGCATGCTAGACTGGGTCTTGAGACTGTGTTAGTTTGATCCACTTACATAACCTTAAAAAGAAACAAACATCCATTTACTTTGATATTTTGATGGGTATTGGGCTTGTTCTTAAAGAAATCTAAGAACAACTCTTAGTGCTAACATTTCTAGCGTCGTTGTCGGGGAACAAAGACACAAAGATATCTTCCCTGGGATGTACGACAAAGACTATGATCAACACTTGATGGTGAACAAGTGTTGGTGACAAAATAGGTTGCAATTTTTCACTGTGCAGACTCCACACACTTGAAGAACTTGTTGCTGATTCAAATCAGTCACAAAACTCCACTGAAAAACGAGCTCAGACAAAAAAAGATGAAAGGAAGAAACAAGAAGTCCAAGTATCAAGTCATAAGTTTCTTTCAGGAACTTGTTTTATTTTTCATCAGCTCTTTCTTGTATTTTCCTTCACATATTAAAAGAATCATGCTTTGCTTTGTCTATTCAAATGACCATCAACCCACTGTTATATATCCCTCTTTGGAAGAAGAAGGTTTGCATTCTTCTTGCATTGTAGATGTTGATCCCATCCCTTTAGTTGAAACCCATGAGGATGACAATGTACATATACTCATATCCCCTGAACCTGATTATTCTTGTCATCTTGTAGATTATAGAGCTGATCCATTACCTTCTATCATTGCTGAAACTTGCAATCAACCTATTGTACCTAGTGCTCAACCCACTAATGTTCAGTCTAGAATTAGAGAGAAAATTTCTAAACCTTTAAAGCTGCCATCTACTCTTCATCCTTACCCTCCAAAGTTTTTAGAATATTTGTCTCTTTTTATTGGGGAAGATCATATCATAGCTGAGAAGCATTTGAGAGCTTTCCAAAATTTCATTGACAATTTGGAAATAATGCATGAGGATATTGTCATGAGGTTATTTTCCAAATCTTTGGTTGGGGATGTTGCTTTGTGGTTCAAAAATTTGGAGGCTGGTTCTATTGGTTCATGGATTGAGTTATATAGTGCATTTTCAAGATACCAGGGAGGGAACAAATCCTTTGATCAATACTTAACTGAGTTTTGTGCTTTGAGGAGAGAGAAGGATGAAGTTCTTGCTACATTCAACAAGAGGTTTTACAGTTTTATTTGCAGTATACCTTTGGAGATCCAGCCTTCTGAAATTGCTGCCATGATGTAATATTTAAAATCTCAACACCATGATCTTGTCATTTTTATGAGAGAAAGGGGATCTTCATCATTAGCACAGTTGTTTGTGGATGTTGAAGAAATTGAGGAGACATTCCAGGTTTGTAATAAACTTTAGAATTGGGCTTATGCTGAAGATCTTCATGCACATGAGCAGAAGGAAGGAGGCAATCATAAATCAGATTTGGGACACTTTGGTCAAGGATTTTTATTGCACGATCAAAGAAATTTTGTTGTTCCTGATTGTTATGAAATGAATTATGCCTAAGACCTGTTGTTTAAGGAACAATGATGTCATATTTTTCTCAGCAAAAGACATTTCATGTAGTGGAAATCATCTCTTTTGGATCAACAAGTTTTTGATCTTGATTTTGAAGACCTAGTAGCACTTGTGTTGGAGTCTTATTTTTCGAATTCTTTGAAGTTTTCATATTTTATGATACCACCTGCTTATCAAGGTGAATACGATTTTCCAAAGAATTTTCTATGGCTGCTTATATATCTCCGATGTTATTTATTAATCAGTTGCAGAGATAAGATTCTATCATTCATGAAGCTACTTTCATGGCTGCTATGGAAATTTGCTTTCACTTGAGAAAATTGGAGAGTAGATTAGAGTAGGATTATGTATGCAAATAAGCTCACACCATGAGCATGTGGTTCTCAGTTGAGTTTCTTTGTAGTATGCTTTTTAGTATGACCATGTTTTAGTTTTCAATAAGGAGCAGAGATTCTCTAAGGACGATTGCATAGGTTTGTAACGAGGTGAAAGACTCCATAAGCCCAATGGACAAAGGCATCAGGTCTACAAAAGTTCTTGGCAACTCGTAGGGAGCATGCAATCTCCCATGGATCCTATGTTAGCACACAAATTTGTATTATCAAATTTGTTCATTTCGTAGTGTCATGGCACTTTCGTAGCGTCATGCACTTTTGCAACGAAAGTTATGAAAACTTTGTTTTTTGCAGCGCCAAATAGCCAACATCGACACCAATGTTGTCAATGACAAAATTAAAGGAATTTGGACATGTTGGCACAAGTTGTTGTTAACTAGTATTATACTGAGCTAAATATAAATTTTGAAATTTTGAAACTGATAAAGAACCTAACCCATGGCATAAATTTTGATTATGGATTACTTAGTACT
>ML830982.1:103512-114801 GCA_009831015.1 Picea engelmannii | reverse complement strand
AACACATTAATGAGAAGAATATTACCTGGAGGGAGTTCAAGAGGTATTTTCCAAAGAATTACTTAACCAAGCATTACTATGATAGAAAAATGAAGGAGTTATTCAAACTCAATCTTGAGAGTATGACCATAGATGAGTATGAGAGGAGATTCTTAGAGTTGTTTAAATGTGTTGCTTTCATCAAGGATGAAAGGTTAATATTCAAAGGACGTACCCGAGTGGGTTGCCAACAATTTTTAGTGATAAGATACAATATGATGATCCCAAGACACTAGATGAAACTATAAGGAGAGATAAATTCCTCTATGATTAGAATAGAGGAAGACCAACTTTCCAAAAATCTTGGGAAGACAAGAAGAAAGGAAATATGGAGTAGAGGAATAAGGGGCCCAAGAAATCATTCTTCAGAAATAATTCTCAGGGTCAACAAAATTCCAAGGAGTCTAGAATGAAAAAAACAACGGGGAAAATACCAAGGAAAAAACCAATGAAGTGTTGGGGTTGTGAGGGATATCACATGTACAGAGATTTCCCTCATAGAGGTTAAAAAGTGAGAAATTTTAACCATGTACAATAGGCTGATATAGTGGAGGACACGGGAAAAAATGTACCAAGGATCTACGCAGCCCTGGATAACAAGTAAGTTGTGTTTCAGTCCCACATGATTGAAGTGAAAGGTAATATTAATGACCAACCCATTGCTATTTTAATTGATTTAGGAGATGGTCATAATTATCTAGATCCTAAGATGGTGGAAATATTTCATTTTCCAAGAAGAAAGCTTGGGAAATATTGGTTGGTGCAACTAGCTATAGGAGCCAAGAGAAAAACTTAATGAGATGGTTAAAGAATGTCATATGGACATGAATGGGGTAAGCACATGAGAAGATTTGAATATCATACCTTTGGTCTCATATGATTTCCTAATTGGTATGGATTGGTGGGAAAAACATCATGCTATCCTAGACTATTACAATAAGGCATTTACTTGCTTGTATGAGGAAGGGAACTAGAGGAAAACAACTATCATGGAAGTTTCAACCTTGCAGCTGAAGAAGAGCTTTAGAAAAGGATGCCAAATATTTGTAGATCATATGGAAGATAAAACCAAGGGTAAAGTTCTAAATATTGAAGGTTATGTAGTTCTAAAATATTTTGAATATGTATTTAGAGAAATACCCGGGTTTCCACCTAATAAAGATATTGATTTTTCAATCAATCAGATGCCTAGAGAAACCCCATTATCCAAGGCTCCCTATAGGATGAGTACTCCAGAACTGAAGGAATTGAAAATGCAACTTGAAGAGATTCTAAATAAGGGGTATATATTCACAAGTGTGTCACCTTGGGGTGCCCCATCGTTATTTTTTGAAAATAAATATGGTATGTTGAGGCTCTGCATTGACTTTAGGAAGTTAAATAAGGTGACCGTGAAAACCAAGTATTATTTTCCAAGGATAGATGATCTCTTTTATCAAATCAAGGATGCTAAGGTGTTCACCAAGATTGACATCATATCGGGGTATCATCAAGTGAGAGTTAAGGAAGAATACATCAACAAGAAAACCTTCAGAAAAAAGTATGACCATTATGAGTTTAGAATGGTGCGATTTGGGTTGTTAAATGCATCGATTTTCTTCATGTGTTTAATGAATGGAATTTTCAGAAATTACTTGGATAAATTTGTCATTGTCTTTTTGGATGACATACTTATCTAGTCCAAGTCTAAAAAAGAGCATGAACAACACTTGAGGATGGTTCTACAATTATTGAGGGAGTATCCATTGTATGCAAAGTTGAGAGAGTGCTCATTTGACCAGAGGAAGATACATTATTTGGGCCATATAATATCATAGGATGGGATAATAGTGGATCTGGAAAAGATAAGAGCCATTCATGGATGACCAGTACCAAAGAATGTATCAGAGGTGAGATCCTTAGTGGGGCTCATAGGGTATTATAGAATATTTATTGAAAGTTTTGTCAAAGATTGCACATCCAATCATCTCTTTGCAAAAGAAAGGTGTGATATTTGAATGGACCCCTGATTATGAAAAGAGTTTTCAACACTTGAAGGGCATGTGGACAAGTGCACCAATTTTGAGGATTTATGATCCAAAATAAGATTTCTTTGTGTGCATTGATGCATACAAGGAAGGACTTGGTTGAGTCCTAAGTCAAAATGGACATGTGATATGCTATGAATCAAGGAAGTTGAAAGAACACGAGAGACAAGATGCCACTTATGATTTGGAATTGGAAGCTATAGTGCATGCCTTAAATATGCCGAGGCATTATATTATGGGAAAAATATACGAGTTGAGGATATACCATAATGGTCTGAAATATTTGTTTGGACAACCAACTTTGAATGCTAGGCAAATCAGATGGTTGGAATTTCTCAGTGAGTATGACTTTGATATAAATCATATCAAAGGTAAGGAGAACAAAGTGGCTGATGCACTTAGCAGGAGAGTGCATGAGATGAATTCTACAACCATAGGATGTATAAATCAGATTTGAAAGACAAAATTTTAGAGGCTGCAAAATCAGATCAATAGTACATGGAAATAAAGGGAAAATTACAACAAGGAAATAATCAACAAAAAATTGAAGATTATGAGCTAAGAGAGGATGGAATACTCATGTATAGGGGTAGAGTTTATATTCCTTATTTTTGAGAGTTGAAAATTATGGTGCTAAGAGAAATGCATAATGTGCCTTATGCTAGGCACCCAAGTTACCAAAGACAATTGTAGTTGTCAAGAGTCAATATTATTGGCCATGTATGAAGAAGGAAGTGGTTGATTATATATCCATATTCTTGGAATGTCAAAAAGTCAAGGATGAGCACAAACACCCAAATGGTTTTTTACAACCATTGCCCATTCCTCGGTGGAAATGGGAAGTGGTGACAATTGAATTTAGCACCAAGTTTCCCAGAACCGTGAAGCAACATGATTCCATCATGGTGGTGGTGGATAATCTTAATAAAGATTCCCATTTTATTTGAGTGAAATTAACTCACAAGGTAGGCAACATTGCAGATATCTACATGAGATATTTGCTAGGATTAATGATGTTCCCTAGATAATTTTCTCTGATAGAGATCCCAAGTTCAAATAAAACTTTTGGAAGGGGTTATTCAAAGGATTTGGGACAAATATGAACTTCAACACATCTTATCATCCAAAGTCAAATGGGAAAACAAAGATGGTCAATCATGTGATCAAATATATGTTGAGGATGTATGTGATGGATAAACCATGAAAATGGGAAAATTATCTACACTCTGTTGAGTTTTCTTATAATAATGGGTATCATGCATATTTGAATATGAGCCCATTTGAGGCACTTTATGGAAGAAAGTGAAAAACACCAGTGAGATGGAACAATCCAATAGATAGAGCAGTGGTTGGGCCATAATTTCTCAAGGAAATGGAAGACAAGATGGTGAAGATAAAGCATAATTTAAAGGTTGCCTAGGATAGAAAGAAAATCTATGTTGATAAAGGAAGAAATCATAAAGAGTTTAAAGTGGGTGACCATGTGTTCTTGAAAGTTAAGGCTAAAAGAAGTTCTTGAATTTGAGGAACTGTTCGAAGCTAGCATCACATTATTGTGGGCCATTTGAAATCCTGGAAAGAATTGGTCCTATTGCATACATGATTGCACTACTTGCATCCATGTGCATTCATAATGTATTCCATGCATATTTTCTTAAAAATTATGTACCTAATGCTAATCATGTAATTGATTGGAATGTGATTTAAATGGAGAAAGAGGGATACGTCTAAGTACAATTGGTGTGCATATTTGATCAGAAGGTCAAGTAGCTCCAGAATCGAGTCATAGGGATATTAAAGGTTCAATGGACCTGGTACGGTCCTGTGGATGCAACCCGGGAGCATGAAGATGCCATGCAAGAAGAGTATCCACATCTTTTTGAATATTTTTGAAGGTTTTGATTGTATGTATGTATATAATGCAGTAAGGACCATGCATAAATAAGGGGGAGGGAAGTGTAATACCCCTAGGACAAACCCTTATTATAATATAAATGTACATACATGATGGTGAGATGGGATACCCATAGAGCCTTTGTATATATGTTTTGAGGCCAGAGTGCTTGTGTGGTTATTGGGCTAGAGAGTTTGGATGCTAAAAGGCCAATGATCCTACACTCAGATATTAATAAAATGCTTCACTGCTAGAGACCAACCAAACAAAATAGTATTGGGGGATAAACTCCACTAGAAGGGAAATGGGTCTAAGGGTCTAGGAAGAGGGGCTAAGCCCAGGTGGCTTAAGACAAGGGAATATTTTAATAATATCTTCTAAAGTCTAATTTAAGGGATAAATATATATCCTTTAAATTAAACTTTAGAACCAATATATTTCATAATATGAAAAGTGTCAAGTTAAACACATGAAAATATATTGTGGGGAAATAATGTATTTTCCATCACTCTTGCCATTCTTACCAATCCTTCCTTAATTATTCACTCACTCTTGTCATTCGTACCTAGATTCCATCACCATCCATACCTATACTTTGGATCTGTTTCCAATGAGTAACATGAGGAATAGAGATGAAGAGGTGGGTTTTCAAGCCCATGTGCTATTGAAGAAGTAGGTTGCCAGGCTTGTGAGCATTCTCTCCAGGTGAGAGGATTGTTGGGAATTTTTTCCCCAAGGTACCAAGCTACAACTACAGGGCTATGAGACTTCTTGTCTATCCTATTATTGAATCCTCATAAGGGAAGTGGGGAAACCGAAGGACTCCTGAGCAGAGAAGGGGAATACTTCATGTGGTGGGACAAACATGTGGGGGATGAGAGATTGTAGACTGTATACTAGAGTTGGGACCTTAATATGAGTATTTTAGATGTTTAAAAACCTTAGCTTGTCTTAGGATTCCTTTTCCCTAGTGGAGTTTTATCCCCAGCTCGGGGGTGACTTGCTTTTGATATTTTTTGAGTAACAGAGTCTAAGGCTAGGAGGAACGTTCGAGGTATGCACATAGTCAATGATTATTTACAAAAGATAAGTGTTTTCTTGTGTATTTTGTTTATTTCTATGTTTAAATTAAGTTGAATTTGTTATGGGTTTTTCTGTTATATTCATGCATGCGAATTTATGTTAGGAATGCATTTCAGTTCATATGCAAATAATTTTATGTAATTAAATGGTATTAGAGTCGTAATTTTCATGTGGCATTTCCCAAATTGGGACTAGGGATGCTACAATATGGTATCAGTGAAAATTTTGTTGATTTGCTGGTAATGGGGACATTACAAGGCCAAACATCAGTTCCTTGGACCATGCTCCAGGAATTTCTCATTGCTAGAGCCTGTGAAAATAAAAGGATGGTTTTTAGGCCCCATCCTCTTGATTCCTTAGGGGAGGCAATCTTTTTCTAAGAATAAAGAACCAATGTAGAGTATGTGGAGGGGCCAGACCATAGAAATATGTTGGAGAGTTGTCGAAGTTTATTGAGGATTCCTTTGGGGACCTAGCTGAGAGAGATCCAATAGACTAGGAATATTTCTAGGAAATATTTTACCAAAACTAGTCTACCTTATGTTGAGAGCCATATGTTGCACCGATTGTTGATTGTTTTCTAAAATTTTGCTACCAGCCACTGCCGGTCTTTTTTTACATTACCATTTGCTTTCAGGTGGAAGCCAAGGTATTTGAAGCTAGAATCCAGGGACATATGAGGGATTTCTAGGATGTGTGCTACTTTTTTTTCGGTTTCCAATGATAATCCACAAGAAAAGAAAGAAGAGTTTTCCTCATTTATTTTCATTCCCATAGCTTTGAAGAAGAGGTTTGCTATGAGGAAAATCTCTCTGTGGCATGGGGTAAACCACAACAAATAGAATGACACATAGACATCAACTCTAATCTCAAGTATGCTATATAAATGAAATTCTAATAGGACAAGATCAAGAGCCTACCTCGTCTGGACGTTCGATGAATACCACCGTTGAGCACACAACTCAAATCTTTATACATGCAACTTGTCCTAAAAAATAAATATACACAAGAATATGGTGATAATATATAATGTTAGCATATAAAATAGAACAATCCATTAACATTCATGAAAAATACGCCCATGGAATAATAATTCAAATATTTTCAATATATCAATTGGACGAGAAAAGAGTATTTCTATTAAAAATGATCAACACAAGTGTATAAGTGAAAAACTTCTGTAACGACACACATCAAAACCGAGAAACTAAGTCCCTCCAGCTGGGACTCCACCACTTCAATCCTCCGCCAAATGAAAGCTCATATAAATGAGACAATGAGGTTCTCCATCAAAGAAGGAAGAGCTTGGGGGATGAACAATGTGTTCAGACTTTTAAGGATAAAGCTATGTAGACTCAATGTGAAGTGAAATTTCTCCAGAGTGTCTTTTCTCTCAAAAGTTGAATTCTCTCCTCTTCCACAACTTGGATATGGCCCAATTTAGATCCTTCAAATGGAACTGAAGGGCCGAGTCAGAATGTTTCCAATATATGGAAAGTCAAGGATCATGGATATCGTGACGTGACATGGATGTTGGATTACTGAGAGGGGGGGTGAATCAATAATAGAGCAATATAATCTTTTTTAACCATATAATCCAAGTGTTATATCAATGTAGCATCATCATCCAATAACTACAGAGTAAATAAGAAATGAACAAATGAACAACCATACACATACACGGTACACCATTTTTTTATGTCGAAACCCAAAGAGAGAGAAAACCACGTAATGATTTTTCTTATATGTCTTGAAGAATTAGATTCATTGGAATCACCAACTTCCTTTGTTTTCCAGCTGCAACTAGAAGGAGGTTCCAACCCCCTAGTTTCTCAGGCTACAACCTGAGGGAAGCTCCAACTACCTAATTCTCTGGCTACAACTAGAAGGAGGCGACAACCCCCTATGTTCTTCGGCTACAAATGGAAGGTGGCTACAACTACCTTTCCTTGTCCCGTCCAACCACCCTGACATATAAGTAGAATGATGGAACCACTGTCACACTATCAATATGAGATATACTGTTGTAAAACTGTACCAATCAACCTATACCAAACAACTTGTACCAATAACCTGAACCATGCATCAAACACGGATCGACCTGTACCTCAACCTGTAATCAACCCATACCATAAACAAGTGCATCAACCATGCACCAACCTGTAATCAACTTGTACCATAAACAAGTGCATCAACCATGCACCAACCTGTGCCATGAACAAGTGCATCAACCATGCACCAAACTTGTACAAATAACCAATATCAATCACCAAGACAACTCTGAAATATGTGCATCAACCAAGTATAACCCAACAACTCATAATCATCACCAAGATAAATATGTGCTTCTAATAATACAAGTATGCTACATCATCCATAAACCATGTGTCAACAATACAAATAACAAGTTCCTCCAACCATGTACCAAGTATGTACCAATCATGTATCAACTACTCATCAACTATGACTCATCAATATGTACCAACATCATCAACTATACAACTCATGTATGTACCAACTCATCAACTACTTGTCTCAACCATGTACCCGACATGTACCTCAACCAAATTCCCTAATAAATTTGATCATCCAAATATGATTTGTAACTATGTAATAGACCTAGTTTATATGATCACATTCCTGCAAACCTTCCTTAACGTTAACGACAAGAGACTATCATTTTCATCAAACTTTTCTTTAGTCTCACATGCCTAGTTTTGGATTAGTCAACAACCCTAGCTTGAAATAATCATAACTTTGTACTTGTAATGAATAAAGATATGAAACTGATAAAAAAAAATTCTTCAGTGTGTTTTATGCAATTCCTCCAGGTTTCACTACTTGGAACCTCTCAGAAAAGGAGTTATAGCAAGAATGACATACCTTGTTGAATTCTGTCTTATTCTAGAGAGCGACCTTGTAGAGCATGCCCCACATGGAATTGTTGTTTAATTGATCTGCAACTGTTACACAACATACTAAAGACTTTAATCTAACCAACACATTTGGTATTAATGAATGTGGATCTATTATGAATAAGTTATAGCATTTTTACCCAAAACACCCGTTTTAGACTAGTTTCAGGACTAGCCACAAACCCTATTTTCCACGGAGTGTAACTCCAAAAATACAATGACCCACAAGATGAATTTTTTACCACACATACTTGGATATGTTTCCTCAATGGCATAGAAATTTCATGGTATGAATCATGTTGGCATGTTTTCAGGCAGATGTGCTTGTCATTGATGGCAAGATCAGAGTATGCAGCGATGGAAAAACATGACAACGTAAGCTCAGAAGAGATAGTGTAGAGGTGCACGAAGAGTGCAAGAGTGTGCTTGTTTATTTGCTGGAAAATAGGCAGGCAAGGAAAATCAGCAGCGCAAGGATAACTGCATGGAAAGATCAGATGCATAAACTCCATTTCATAGTTTCAGATACCGAGCATTGGAGGAGTCAAGGAAGCAACTCACGACAAGAATACCGAAATGGCGAAATGCGAAACATCAGAATACGTTGATCCGAATCCATTTTAGAGTTTCGGATACCGGGAGATTGAGAAGTCAAGAGTTGAGACTCTTCAACATAGGAGTCTCGAAGTTGCGAAATCCGGAATCCCGAAATCCCGAAATAGGCACATAAACGAAGAGTTTCGTAGACCGAGAAATAACTCCATTTCAGAGTTTGGGATACTAGAAATTGGAAGAGTCAAGACTCCTCATCATCAGGAGTCCCATAATCGTGAAATGTGAAACGTCGAAATCCCAGAAGAAGGAGGATAGTTTCGGATACCGGGGGTTGGAAGAGTCAAGACTCTTCATCATTAGGATTCTCGAAATTGCGAAATGCGAAACGCCGAAATCTCGGAAGAAGGAGGACAGTTTCAGATACCGGGAGTTGGAAGAGTCAAGACTCTTCATCATCAGGAGTCCTGGAATCGTGAAATGCGAAACGCCGAAATTCCAAAAGTAGGAGAACAGTTTTGAATATCGGGAGATGGAGGAATCAAGACTCGAGACTCTTCATCATAGGAGTCCCGAAGTGCCAAAACACGAAATTGAAAAATGCAATTTTTGAATAAGGTTGTGGTCACAGCCGGTGGTCACATTGTCGAAGAACTGTAGAGAAGAGTTCGAAGAGTTAAGCTCCTTTTTTTCATATTTTCGGGGATCGCGACTTGGAGAGTCGAGATGCCTCGCAACAGGAATTTGCGACATGTGAAATCACGAAATGCCGAAATGATCGAAGCTAGTCCATCTAAGCTCCTTTTTCGGAGTTTCAGAGATCACGACTTGGATAGTCGAGAAGCCTCACAAAAGGATTTCCAAATTGCCAAAATGCGAAACACGTTTTGGCTCAGCCTGTGGTCACAACCATTGGTCACATCGACAGAATATGAAGGACGGAGCTAGTGCAGACAAGCTCCATTTCAGAGTTTCGGGGATCGAGACATGGAGAGTAACGAAATATTCACCACGGGGATCCCGAAATGTCGAAGTGTGAAATGGAGAAATGAACGCAAGATTCAATGAAGTCAATTCAACAGTGCAGATGAATTTGAATAAGATCGGAGGGCGACTGTTGCACTTCACAATGTAATTGCTAGAAAAAAATGATGGTTTCTACCAGAGGATGAGATCGTCTATGAAAGATAAGACAAAGAGTCGCAACTGCTAGAGAAGCTGAGGAATCTTGAGATAACACCCAGTGATGATGGATGCGTGGGTGAAACCGCCAGAGAAGCTGAAGAGTTACCATGATGATCAGGCAGATCACTCACAATGAGCAGGAGATGCAGAACAAAGAGAGACAACGTGGCACACAGGAGATGGGATAGATGTGGAAGAGTAAAGTGGAAAAAACACCCTGATGTGGATGAGATTGGGGTAGGAGAGGATGCAAGAGTGAGAAGCAGATTGCATGCACAAGGTGCACAGAGAGTATAAGAATGTTGAACAAAGAAGAAATGGGAGTTGTTGTTGAGTGTGATTGAGGTGTGAAGAAGGAGGCAGAGTGCAATAGAAGAAATGTACAGAAAGGGAATGGTGCATTGAAGGGACATGACACAGAGAACATAAAAGGAAAAAAAACAGAAAGCACAAGAAGTGTGCAGAAGACACTGATGCAGACAGAGCAACACAGTGTAGCAGAACAGTGATGAGACTGGTAATCCATTGAAGAACTTTATATCGCTGTAATAAGTAATAATAGTAAAGATTTATATTTTAGGGTGGAAGGGAGGTTCTAGGGAGGACTATTGTCCTCAGAGGTTAAAGTGGGTGCTTGAACACAGGAAGTTGTAGCTTCCATCTGGTTGCAGCCAGAGAAACCAGGGTGGCAGGGTGGTGCAAGGGAGAACTGTTGTTATCTATTATACAGGTTGGTGCCTGCATGACTGGAAGTTGGTGCTTCCATCCAGTTGGTGTTGGAACACTTAGGGAGTTGGTGCTTCCTTCTAGTGGGTGCTAGAGAAACCAAGGAGTTGGTGCTTCCTTCTAGTTGGTGCTAGAGAATCCAAAGAGTTGGTGCTCTCAGCAAGTAGCACTTGCAAAACAGAGGTTGTAGCCTCATTATGATTTGGTGCTCATATGTATGATAATGTAAAGAATGTAAAGATTACTTATCATATAAAGAAGAAGAGGTTTTTACCCTGTATGGGTTTCCTCAGGAAATATATGTCTCTGTATATTTCATATGTGACAATGATGTTGAATGTTCTATTGCTTACTTCCCTGCATTATTGTGATTGTCATTAAAGTGATCTACAAAGAATTTAAAATAAGCATAATTGTTTAAGCACGGTAACAACTGATTCATCCCCCCTCTCAGTTGTCCAAAAAATCATTCTATAAAACAATTTATTGCGAAAATGGTGAGATGACCTGTAAATAACATACCTTAGAAAGCATCATCAAAGGAATTTATCCTTCCTTGAATTCCAACCTTCTTTTCTTCACCTTTCCTCAAAAATTCAGCTTAGATATCATTTGGTTACCTCAAACACCTATAGATATTCAATATTCTCAAGTGTGATGTAAAATTAGAGAGCCTTGCCTCTTATTTATACTCTCCAAGTAGCTTCCTTAAAAACATCTTCTAAGTCACTTTGCCCACTTTCCTTATTTTAGGGTTAACCCACTTCTAATTTATCCATTAAATTTATGGTTGAAATAATTTATTTTGTATTCATTTTGAATTATAATACACTCATCACTTCACTTTATTATTTACCTTTTAAAATCT
>ML830982.1:24675-79963 GCA_009831015.1 Picea engelmannii | reverse complement strand
AATTAGAAGTGGGTTAACCCTAAAATAAGGAAAGTGGGCAAAGTGACCTAGAAGATGTTTTTAAGGAAGCTACTTGGAGAGTATAAATAAGAGGCAAGGCTCTCTAATTTTACATCACACTTGAGCATATTGAATATCTATAGCTGTCTGAGGTAACCAAATGATATCTAAGCTGGATTTTTGAGGAAAGGTGAAGAAAAGAAGGTTGGAATTCAAGGAAGGATAAATTCCTTTGATGATGCTTTCTAAGGTATGTTATTTACAGGTCATCTCACCATTTTTGAAATAAATTGTTTTATAGAATGATTTGTTGGACAACTGAGAGGGGGGCTGAATCAGTTGTTATCGTGCTTAAACAATTATGCTTATTTTAAATTCTTTGTAGATCACTTTAATGACAATCAAAATAATGTAGGGAAGTAAGCAATAGAACATTCAGCATCATTGTCACATATGAAATATACAGAGACAGATATTTCCTGAGGAAACCCATAGAGGGTAAAAGCCTCTTCTTCTTTATATGATAAGTAATCTTTACATTATTTACATTATCATACATATGAGCACCAACTCATAATGAGGCTACAACCTCTGTTTTGAAAGCTGCTACTTGCTGAGAGCACTAACTCTTTGGATTCTCTAGCACCAACTAGAAGGAAGCACCAACTCCTTGGTTTCTCTAACACCCACTAGAAGGAATCACCAACTCCCTAAGTGTTCCAACACCAACTGGATGGAAGCACCAACTTCCAGTCACACAGGCACCAACCTGTATAATAGAGAACAACAGTTCTCCCTTGCACCACCCTGCCACCCTGGTTTCTCTGGCTGCAACTAGATGGAAGCTACAACTTCTTGTGTTCAAGCACCCACTTTAACCTCTAAGGACAATAGTCCTCCCTAGCACCTCCCTTCCACCCTAAAATATAAATCTTTACTATTATGACTTATTACAGCGATATAAAGTTCTTCAATGGATTACCAGTCTCATCATTGTTCTGCTACACTGCGTTGCTCTGTCTGCATCAGTGTCTTCTGCACACTTCTTGTGCTTTATGTTCTTTTTCCTTTTATGCTCTCTGTGTCATGTCCCTTCAATGCACCATTCCCTTTCTGTACATTTTTTCTACTACGCTCTGCCTCCTTCTTCACACCTCAATCACACTCAACAAAAACTCCCATTTCTTCTTTGTGCAACATTCTTATACTCTTTGTGCACCTTGTGCATGCAATCTGCTTCTCACTCTTGCATCCTCTCCCACCCCAATCTCATCCACATCAGGGTGTTTTTGCAACTTTACTCTTCCAAATCTATCCCATCTCTTGTGTGTCACATTGTCTCTCTTTGTTCTGCATCTCTTGCTCATTGTGAGTGTTCTGCCTGATCATCATGGTAACTCTTCAGCTTCTCTGGCGGTTTCACCCACGCATCCATCATCACTGGGTGTTATCTCAAGATTCCTCATCTTCTCTGGCGGTTTCACCCACGCATCCATCATCACTGGGTGTTATCTCAAGATTCCTCAGCTTCTCTGGCAGTTGCGACTCTTCGTCTTCTCTGTCATAGACGAGCTCATCCTATGGTAGAAACCATCATTTGTTTCTAGCAATTACACTATGAAGTGCAAAAGTCGCCCTCCGATCTTATTCAAATTCATCTGCACCGTTGAATTGACTTCATTGAATATTGCGTTCATTTCTCCATTTCACACTTCGGCATTTCGGGATCCCCGTGGTGAAGATTTTGTTACTCTCCATGTCCCGATCCCCGAAACTCTGAAATGGAGCTTGTCTGCACTAGATCCTTCCTCCATATTCTACCGATGTGACCAATGGTTGTGACCACAAGCTGAGCCAAAACGTGTTTCGCATTTTGGCATTTTGGAAATTCAGCAATCCTTTTGTGAGGCTTCTCGACTCTCCAAGTCGTGATCTCTGAAACTCCGAAAAAGGAGCTTAGCTGGACTAGCTTCGATCATTTCAGCATTTTGTATTTTTTCATTTCGTGATTTCACATGTCGCAAATTCCTGTTGCGAGGCATCTCGACTCTCCAAGTCGCGATCCCCGAAAATCCGAAAAAAAGGAGCTTAACTCTTCAAACTCTTCTCTACAGTTCTTCGACTATGTGACCACCGGCTATGACCACAACCTTATTCAAAAACTGCATTTTGTAATTTCGTGTTTTGGCACTTCGGGACTCCTATGATGAAGAGTCTCAAGTCTTGATTCCTCCATCTCCCGATATTCAAAATTGTTCTCCTGCTTTTGGGATTTCGGCATTTCGCATTTCACTATTCCAAGACTCCTGATGATGAAGAGTCTTGACTCTTCCAACTCCCGATATCTGAAACTGTCCTCCTTCTTCCGAGATTTCGGCGTTTCGTATTTCGCAATTCCAGGACTCCTAATGATGAAGATTCTTGACTCTTCCAACCCCCAGTATCCGAAACTATCCTCCTTCTTCCGGGATTTCGACGTTTCACATTTCACGATTCTGGGACTCCTGATGATGAGGAGTCTTGACTCTTCCAACTCCCGGTATCCGAAACTCCGAAATGGAGTTATTTCTCGGTCTACGAAACTCTTCGTTTATGTGCCTATTTTGGGATTTCGGGATTCTGGATTTCGCAACTCCGAGACTCCTGTGTTGAAGAGTCTCAACTCTTGACTTCTCAATCTCCCGGTATCTGAAACTCTAAAATGGAATCGGACCAACGTATTTTGACGTTTCACATTTCTCCATTTCGGCATTCTTGTCGTGAGTTGCTTCCTTGACTCCTCCAATGCCCGGTGTTCAAAACTCTGAAATGGAGTTTACGCTTCTGATCTTTCCATGCAGTTATCCCTGCACTTTTGATTTTCCTTGCCTTCCTATTTGCCATCAAATAAACAAGCACACTCTTTCACTCTTCGTGCACCTCTGCACTATCTCTTCTGAGCTTACGTTGTCCCTATTTTTCCATCGCTGCATACTTTGATCTTGCCATCAATGACAAGCACATCTGCCTAAAAACATGCCAACATGATTCATACCGTGAAATTTCTATGCCATTGAGGAAACATATCCAAGTATGTGTGGTAAAAAATTCATCTTGTGGGTCATTGTATTTTTGGACTTACACTCCGTGGAAAATAGGGTTTGTGGCTAGTCCCGAAACTAGTCTAAAATAGGTGTTTTGGGTAAAAACGCCATAACTTCTTCATAACAGATCCACATTCAGTAATACCAAATGTGTTGGTTAGATTAAAGTCTTTAGTATGTTGTGTAACAATTTTAGATCAATTAAACAACAATTCTATGTGGGGCATGCTCTACAAGGTCGCTCTCTAGAATAAGACATAATTCAACAAGGTATGTCATTCTTGCTATAACTCCTTTTCTGAGAGGTTCCAAGTAGTGAAACCTGGAGGAATTGCATAAAACAAACTGAAGAATTTTTTTTATCAGTTTCATATCTTTATTCATTACAAGTGCAAAGTTATGATTATTTCAAGTTAGGGTTGTTGACTAATCCAAAACTAGGCATGTGAGACTAAAGAAAAGTTTGATGAAAATGCTAGTCTCTTGTTGTTAACGTTAAGGAAGGTTTGCAGGAATGTGATCATATAAACTAGGTCTATTACATAGTTACAAATCATATTTGGATGATCAAATTTATGAGGGAATTTGGTTGAGGTACATGTCGGGTACATGGTTGAGACAAGTAGTTGATGAGTTGGTACATACATGAGTTGTATAGTTGATGATGTTGGTACATATTGATGAGTCATAGTTGATGAGTAGTTGATACATGATTGGTACATACTTGGTACATGGTTGGAGGAACTTGTTATTTGTATTGTTGACACATGGTTTATGGATGATGTAGCATACTTGTATTATTAGAAGCACATATTTATCTTGGTGATGATTATGAGTTGTTGGGTTATACTTGGTTGATGCACATATTTCAGAGTTGTCTTGGTGATTGATATTGGTTATTTGTACAAGTTTGGTGCATGGTTGATGCACTTGTTCATGGCACAGGTTGGTGCATGGTTGATGCACTTGTTTATGGTACAAGTTGATTACAGGTTGGTGCATGGTTGATGCACTTGTTTATGGTATGGGTTGATTACAGGTTGAGGTACAGGTCGATCCGTGTTTGATGCATGGTTCAGGTTATTGGTACAAGTTGTTTGGTATAGGTTGATTGGTACAGTTTTACAACAGTATATCTCATATTGATAGTGTGACAGTGGTTCCATCATTCTACTTATATGTCAGGGTGGTTGGACGGGACAAGGAAAGGTAGTTGTAGCCACCTTCCATTTGTAGCCGAAGAACATAGGGGGTTGTCGCCTCCTTCTAGTTGTAGCCAGAGAATTAGGTAGTTGGAGCTTCCCTCAGGTTGTAGCCTGAGAAACTAGGGGGTTGGAACCTCCTTCTAGTTGCAGCTGGAAAACAAAGGAAGTTGGTGATTCCAATGAATCTAATTCTTCAAGACATATAAGAAAAATCATTACGTGGTTTTCTCTCTCTTTGGGTTTCGACATAAAAAAATGGTGTACCGTGTATGTGTATGGTTGTTCATTTGTTCATTTCTTATTTACTCTGTAGTTATTGGATGATGATGCTACATTGATATAACACTTGGATTATATGGTTAAAAAAGATTATATTGCTCTATTATTGATTCACCCCCCCTCTCAGTAATCCAACATCCATGTCACGTCACGATATCCATGATCCTTGACTTTCCATATATTGGAAACATTCTGACTCGGCCCTTCAGTTCCATTTGAAGGATCTAAATTGGGCCATATCCAAGTTGTGGAAGAGGAGAGAATTCAACTTTTGAGAGAAAAGACACTCTGGAGAAATTTCACTTCACATTGAGTCTACATAGCTTTATCCTTAAAAGTCTGAACACATTGTTCATCCCCCAAGCTCTTCCTTCTTTGATGGAGAACCTCATTGTCTCATTTATATGAGCTTTCATTTGGCGGAGGATTGAAGTGGTGGAGTCCCAGCTGGAGGGACTTAGTTTCTCGGTTTTGATGTGTGTCGTTACAGAAGTTTTTCACTTATACACTTGTGTTGATCATTTTTAATAGAAATACTCTTTTCTCGTCCAATTGATATATTGAAAATATTTGAATTATTATTCCATGGGCGTATTTTTCATGAATGTTAATGGATTGTTCTATTTTATATGCTAACATTATATATTATCACCATATTCTTGTGTATATTTATTTTTTAGGACAAGTTGCATGTATAAAGATTTGAGTTGTGTGCTCAACGGTGGTATTCATCGAACGTCCAGACGAGGTAGGCTCTTGATCTTGTCCTATTAGAATTTCATTTATATAGCATACTTGAGATTAGAGTTGATGTCTATGTGTCATTCTATTTGTTGTGGTTTACCCCATGCCACAGAGAGATTTTCCTCATAGCAAACCTCTTCTTCAAAGCTATGGGAATGAAAATAAATGAGGAAAACTCTTCTTTCTTTTCTTGTGGATTATCATTGGAAACCGAAAAAAAAGTAGCACACATCCTAGAAATCCCTCATATGTCCCTGGATTCTAGCTTCAAATACCTTGGCTTCCACCTGAAAGCAAATGGTAATGTAAAAAAAGACCGGCAGTGGCTGGTAGCAAAATTTTAGAAAACAATCAACAATCGGTGCAACATATGGCTCTCAACATAAGGTAGACTAGTTTTGGTAAAATATTTCCTAGAAATATTCCTAGTCTATTGGATCTCTCTCAGCTAGGTCCCCAAAGGAATCCTCAATAAACTTCGACAACTCTCCAACATATTTCTATGGTCTGGCCCCTCCACATACTCTACATTGGTTCTTTATTCTTAGAAAAAGATTGCCTCCCCTAAGGAATCAAGAGGATGGGGCCTAAAAACCATCCTTTTATTTTCACAGGCTCTAGCAATGAGAAATTCCTGGAGCATGGTCCAAGGAACTGATGTTTGGCCTTGTAATGTCCCCATTACCAGCAAATCAACAAAATTTTCACTGATACCATATTGTAGCATCCCTAGTCCCAATTTGGGAAATGCCACATGAAAATTACGACTCTAATACCATTTAATTACATAAAATTATTTGCATATGAACTGAAATGCATTCCTAACATAAATTCGCATGCATGAATATAACAGAAAAACCCATAACAAATTCAACTTAATTTAAACATAGAAATAAACAAAATACACAAGAAAACACTTATCTTTTGTAAATAATCATTGACTATGTGCATACCTCGAACGTTCCTCCTAGCCTTAGACTCTGTTACTCAAAAAATATCAAAAGCAAGTCACCCCCGAGCTGGGGATAAAACTCCACTAGGGAAAAGGAATCCTAAGACAAGCTAAGGTTTTTAAACATCTAAAATACTCATATTAAGGTCCCAACTCTAGTATACAGTCTACAATCTCTCATCCCCCACATGTTTGTCCCACCACATGAAGTATTCCCCTTCTCTGCTCAGGAGTCCTTCGGTTTCCCCACTTCCCTTATGAGGATTCAATAATAGGATAGACAAGAAGTCTCATAGCCCTGTAGTTGTAGCTTGGTACCTTGGGGAAAAAATTCCCAACAATCCTCTCACCTGGAGAGAATGCTCACAAGCCTGGCAACCTACTTCTTCAATAGCACATGGGCTTGAAAACCCACCTCTTCATCTCTATTCCTCATGTTACTCATTGGAAACAGATCCAAAGTATAGGTATGGATGGTGATGGAATCTAGGTACGAATGACAAGAGTGAGTGAATAATTAAGGAAGGATTGGTAAGAATGGCAAGAGTGATGGAAAATACATTATTTCCCCACAATATATTTTCATGTGTTTAACTTGACACTTTTCATATTATGAAATATATTGGTTCTAAAGTTTAATTTAAAGGATATATATTTATCCCTTAAATTAGACTTTAGAAGATATTATTAAAATATTCCCTTGTCTTAAGCCACCTGGGCTTAGCCCCTCTTCCTAGACCCTTAGACCCATTTCCCTTCTAGTGGAGTTTATCCCCCAATACTATTTTGTTTGGTTGGTCTCTAGCAGTGAAGCATTTTATTAATATCTGAGTGTAGGATCATTGGCCTTTTAGCATCCAAACTCTCTAGCCCAATAACCACACAAGCACTCTGGCCTCAAAACATATATACAAAGGCTCTATGGGTATCCCATCTCACCATCATGTATGTACATTTATATTATAATAAGGGTTTGTCCTAGGGGTATTACACTTCCCTCCCCCTTATTTATGCATGGTCCTTACTGCATTATATACATACATACAATCAAAACCTTCAAAAATATTCAAAAAGATGTGGATACTCTTCTTGCATGGCATCTTCATGCTCCCGGGTTGCATCCACAGGACCGTACCAGGTCCATTGAACCTTTAATATCCCTATGACTCGATTCTGGAGCTACTTGACCTTCTGATCAAATATGCACACCAATTGTACTTAGACGTATCCCTCTTTCTCCATTTAAATCACATTCCAATCAATTACATGATTAGCATTAGGTACATAATTTTTAAGAAAATATGCATGGAATACATTATGAATGCACATGGATGCAAGTAGTGCAATCATGTATGCAATAGGACCAATTCTTTCCAGGATTTCAAATGGCCCACAATAATGTGATGCTAGCTTCGAACAGTTCCTCAAATTCAAGAACTTCTTTTAGCCTTAACTTTCAAGAACACATGGTCACCCACTTTAAACTCTTTATGATTTCTTCCTTTATCAACATAGATTTTCTTTCTATCCTAGGCAACCTTTAAATTATGCTTTATCTTCACCATCTTGTCTTCCATTTCCTTGAGAAATTATGGCCCAACCACTGCTCTATCTATTGGATTGTTCCATCTCACTGGTGTTTTTCACTTTCTTCCATAAAGTGCCTCAAATGGGCTCATATTCAAATATGCATGATACCCATTATTATAAGAAAACTCAACAGAGTGTAGATAATTTTCCCATTTTCATGGTTTATCCATCACATACATCCTCAACATATATTTGATCACATGATTGACCATCTTTGTTTTCCCATTTGACTTTGGATGATAAGATGTGTTGAAGTTCATATTTGTCCCAAATCCTTTGAATAACCCCTTCCAAAAGTTTTATTTGAACTTGGGATCTCTATCAGAGAAAATTATCTAGGGAACATCATTAATCCTAGCAAATATCTCATGTAGATATCTGCAATGTTGCCTACCTTGTGAGTTAATTTCACTCAAATAAAATGGGAATCTTTATTAAGATTATCCACCACCACCATGATGGAATCATGTTGCTTCACGGTTCTGGGAAACTTGGTGCTAAATTCAATTGTCACCACTTCCCATTTCCACCGAGGAATGGGCAATGGTTGTAAAAAACCATTTGGGTGTTTGTGCTCATCCTTGACTTTTTGACATTCCAAGAATATGGATATATAATCAACCACTTCCTTCTTCATACATGGCCAATAATATTGACTCTTGACAACTACAATTGTCTTTGGTAACTTGGGTGCCTAGCATAAGGCACATTATGCATTTCTCTTAGCACCATAATTTTCAACTCTCAAAAATAAGGAATATAAACTCTACCCCTATACATGAGTATTCCATCCTCTCTTAGCTCATAATCTTCAATTTTTTGTTGATTATTTCCTTGTTGTAATTTTCCCTTTATTTCCATGTACTATTGATCTGATTTTGCAGCCTCTAAAATTTTGTCTTTCAAATCTGATTTATACATCCTATGGTTGTAGAATTCATCTCATGCACTCTCCTGCTAAGTGCATCAGCCACTTTGTTCTCCTTACCTTTGATATGATTTATATCAAAGTCATACTCACTGAGAAATTCCAACCATCTGATTTGCCTAGCATTCAAAGTTGGTTGTCCAAACAAATATTTCAGACCATTATGGTATATCCTCAACTCGTATATTTTTCCCATAATATAATGCCTCGGCATATTTAAGGCATGCACTATAGCTTCCAATTCCAAATCATAAGTGGCATCTTGTCTCTCGTGTTCTTTCAACTTCCTTGATTCATAGCATATCACATGTCCATTTTGACTTAGGACTCAACCAAGTCCTTCCTTGTATGCATCAATGCACACAAAGAAATCTTATTTTGGATCATAAATCCTCAAAATTGGTGCACTTGTCCACATGCCCTTCAAGTGTTGAAAACTCTTTTCATAATCAGGGGTCCATTCAAATATCACACCTTTCTTTTGCAAAGAGATGATTGGATGTGCAATCTTTGACAAAACTTTCAATAAATATTCTATAATACCCTATGAGCCCCACTAAGGATCTCACCTCTGATACATTCTTTGGTACTGGTCATCCATGAATGGCTCTTATCTTTTCCAGATCCACTATTATCCCATCCTATGATATTATATGGCCCAAATAATGTATCTTCCTCTGGTCAAATGAGCACTCTCTCAACTTTGCATACAATGGATACTCCCTCAATAATTGTAGAACCATCCTCAAGTGTTGTTCATGCTCTTTTTTAGACTTGGACTAGATAAGTATGTCATCCAAAAAGACAATGACAAATTTATCCAAGTAATTTCTGAAAATTCCATTCATTAAACACATGAAGAAAATCGATGCATTTAACAACCCAAATCGCACCATTCTAAACTCATAATGGTCATACTTTTTTCTGAAGGTTTTCTTGTTGATGTATTCTTCCTTAACTCTCACTTGATGATACCCCGATATGATGTCAATCTTGGTGAACACCTTAGCATCCTTGATTTGATAAAAGAGATCATCTATCCTTGGAAAATAATACTTGGTTTTCACGGTCACCTTATTTAACTTCCTAAAGTCAATGCAGAGCCTCAACATACCATATTTATTTTCAAAAAATAACGATGGGGCACCCCAAGGTGACACACTTGTGAATATATACCCCTTATTTAGAATCTCTTCAAGTTGCATTTTCAATTCCTTCAGTTCTGGAGTACTCATCCTATAGGGAGCCTTGGATAATGGGGTTTCTCTAGGCATCTGATTGATTGAAAAATCAATATCTTTATTAGGTGGAAACCCGGGTATTTCTCTAAATACATATTCAAAATATTTTAGAACTACATAACCTTCAATATTTAGAACTTTACCCTTGGTTTTATCTTCCATATGATCTACAAATATTTGGCATCCTTTTCTAAAGCTCTTCTTCAGCTGCAAGGTTGAAACTTCCATGATAGTTGTTTTCCTCTAGTTCCCTTCCTCATACAAGCAAGTAAATGCCTTATTGTAATAGTCTAGGATAGCATGATGTTTTTCCCACCAATCCATACCAATTAGGAAATCATATGAGACCAAAGGTATGATATTCAAATCTTCTCATGTGCTTACCCCATTCATGTCCATATGACATTCTTTAACCATCTCATTAAGTTTTTCTCTTGGCTCCTATAGCTAGTTGCACCAACCAATATTTCCCAAGCTTTCTTCTTGGAAAATGAAATATTTCCACCATCTTAGGATCTAGATAATTATGACCATCTCCTAAATCAATTAAAATAGCAATGGGTTGGTCATTAATATTACCTTTCACTTCAATCATGTGGGACTGAAACACAACTTACTTGTTATCCAGGGCTGCGTAGATCCTTGGTACATTTTTTCCCGTGTCCTCCACTATATCAGCCTATTGTACATGGTTAAAATTTCTCACTTTTTAACCTCTATGAGGGAAATCTCTGTACATGTGATATCCCTCACAACCCCAACACTTCATTGGTTTTTTCCTTGGTATTTTCCCCGTTGTTTTTTTCATTCTAGACTCCTTGGAATTTTGTTGACCCTGAGAATTATTTCTGAAGAATGATTTCTTGGGCCCCTTATTCCTCTACTCCATATTTCCTTTCTTCTTGTCTTCCCAAGATTTTTGGAAAGTTGGTCTTCCTCTATTCTAATCATAGAGGAATTTATCTCTCCTTATAGTTTCATCTAGTGTCTTGGGATCATCATATTGTATCTTATCACTAAAAATTGTTGGCAACCCACTCGGGTACGTCCTTTGAATATTAACCTTTCATCCTTGATGAAAGCAACACATTTAAACAACTCTAAGAATCTCCTCTCATACTCATCTATGGTCATACTCTCAAGATTGAGTTTGAATAACTCCTTCATTTTTCTATCATAGTAATGCTTGGTTAAGTAATTCTTTGGAAAATACCTCTTGAACTCCCTCCAGGTAATATTCTTCTCATTAATGTGTTTCACTTGCACAAATTGGTCCCACAATGTTGATGTTTTTCCCTTCAAATGATAAATTGAAATTCTCCCCTCTCCCTGCAAGGAATAATTGTGCAATTAAAAGTATTTTCTCATCCCCAAAATCCAAGTCTTTGCATCCTCATCATTCTTTTGCTCACCATCAAAGGTAGGAGGCTTGATCTTATTCATTTCTCCTTGTAGCTCATCTACCCCATACCTCCTCTTATGTTTTTAGTAGGGGATGGACTTGAACTATTGTGTGCTCTCCTAGATGAATTCCTTGGTGAGTGATTATTATGTCTATCAACACTTATTTATTCTCTTATTTTATCATGAGACCTATGTGTTAGCGATTATTTTTGTCATTAGGCGCAGAAGCACCTAGGTCTGTAGATTGCACACGAAATGCCCAAGTGCAACACGGGAGAATCCCTGTTTTTCTGAAGTAGCAGGTCAAGCGAGCGGGAAAAATGTCATCGGCAGCATCCAAGATCTATTTACAAAGCAGATCGATGGTCACCGGGTTTTTGGAGCTACCGAACTGCCCAAGGTTTAGCGCAAAGGACAACTCTCGTATTTCATGGCAGGTTCGGGTCATCCGATCTGACTGGGACAGGTGGCAGCCTGTCGGCATATCGCAAATTGGGGGTTTCGGGGAACAGGGAGCTCTTAGCTCATTGCACTTGGAAGTACCGATCAACGAAACGTCGAAAGCGCCTTTGGCGCCGAGCCCACAGTCTCAGCCCTGGGTCATATCAAGCGAGCCTGCAAACGAGGGTGGATCCCTTGTAAATATTGAATGCCCCTCGTCCGTTCATCCTAAGGGCACCTGTCGCAAGATTTGGCCACGTCGGCGTTTCGGCGGTCTGGAGTTCGTGGGGTGAGAGTTTCATGTTGTTCAACATCGTGAAACCCCGAACCCTGATAGCGCCGAAAGTGTAGAAAGTGGGGCCCGCGGTATCGCGAAGTGTTTTCACCCATCCATCCAGAGGGGACACCTGGCAACAAATAGAGCCATCTCGGCGCTTCGCCCATCGCGACTCCAACACACAAAAAATAAACTCCGTTATGTTCCGATGCACGAGATGCCGGGAGAGTCCCGGACCCGAGCCCACAGTGGTGTTGGGTGAGTTCAAGACCGTCAGATCTCAGAGGGACACATGGCACCAGGTTGAGCCGCCTCGGTGTTTCGCTCATCGCGATTTAAAATTGTAGGAGTAGTTCCTTCCCATTCGCGAACGCCGAAAGCACCTTGGGAATAGGCACGTGATCATAGTCCATGGTCACTTGGAGGAAGAAAAGGGCTGCGTAAAGAAGGCCAAGGGTGCCAAGTTCAGTTGCATAGGGGATCATCGCGATCTCCAAGCGCCATCGGACCAATTTCAATACTGTTTCTAGCATGGAAATAAATGAAGGCAAGAGTGGGTGGTTGAAACCTCCTTTCGTTCATTAAGTGAGGGGACTGAGAGACTGGCGAGCCACCTGCTCACAGAGGTCCTGTGTATCGATTTCCTCAAAGAAGCCATGCTGGAGTCCTCAACTCGATAGAGAAGTCTACACACGCTAGCCGAGCACTTAATGGCTCAGCTACCCTCCTTACAGGGGCCATGCGTAATAAAGGTGGCACTTAAAGAAAGATATTGGTACGAGTTTGACTGAAGGGACACCAAGCTTTGAGTGACTGTACACGCCTCTGTGAGGTGAATTTTTCTGGGTATATAGACTCAATTTTTGTATTTTGAAAGGATCAATGGTAGAGCAGCGCTCCCGATTGTAAAGTTTTAGCACAGACTCTAGTTCTCCGGTTATGCATCTGTATATGAGATTTCTTGCTCTATGACAGACGGTCTTTCCTACTTCGTCTAATTTTTGTCTCATGCTAAGAGAGTTCATGAACGGATGATTCGTGTGGATTATTGCAATTATGCCATGATAAAGAATTTATTTATGCATTATTGTATTCTCTAGTTTTTTGTGTTTGAGCGCAAGAAGATCTTGTGTTTGGATGCCTTCTTCTACAGTCTGTTAGAAACCTGATGTTTACTACAGACCTTCGCATTTCCCTGATATAAGTCTTCCCCCTACTCACCCTTACTACACCCCACTGTCTGAAGTTCATGCAAGACCTCACCTACCCATGCATTCTTGGCCTAGTTTCGGAGTTAGAGCTACATCGTCTTGAGTTAGCCTCCATTTGATCACCTCATTAAACAAATCATGACATTAAACTGATGGGCGTCGGGCTCTACTCCTGCTGCAATCCAGGAGTGACTTCTGATGCTAACATTTCTGGCGCCGTTGCCAGGGACGAAGTTGAATATTTTCCTCGGGATTGAACGACAACGATTAACTGATTCTGAAGGTGCATCAGATATCAGAATTATCAAGATTGTTGCTGTGCACCTGGCGACTCCATTGTGACGACTCTGCTGGGGCGAACCCGCTCTATTAATTGTGGATTTCATAGGTAGGCATACGCGGTCTCATCCACAGTTGCCTCTAGCTACGCCTGAAATAGATCCAGAAGTGGTGCTCAGAAAGGGAAAGGCCTCTGAAGAAGAATCGTCCACCACCGAACCAGGTAATCCACCATATCCTTCTTTGGGAACTCCTTTTTATCCTCCTCAATTTCTCGACATACCTGTTTCTGAAGTTTCCCATTTCCTAAATATTGGGAGTGTTCCTATTGAGTTTTCCTCTCCTGGTCCGAGACCGGAGGGACAAGACCTTGTCACTCCCCTCTCCCCTGAAACTGTACCTTGGCGTAGACCCGGGACCACAAAAGATTTCCCCACTCCTATATTTACTACTCCTGTGAAAAGAAAAACACCTACTGACTTGAGCTCGATAGCTTTCTCCTTAAATACTCTCTTGTTTCCCACTCCCTTCCAGACTCATTCCCGGTATCCCCCTCGCGAACTCCTTCTCCTCCCAGTTCTCCTCCACCTAATATTCCTATGGCTGGTGCTAATCCCCCTCTGAATAGAATGGATGCCATAGTTGCTTCTAGATATGCTCCTTTAGTCCTACCCCACCCTATGAATCCTCTTCCTACTGGGGATTACTTGAAATACATGCCCAAGTTCATTGGGGAAGGAGACTTAACTGCCGAAGAGCACCTGGCTGCTTTCTACAGTTATGCAGACAACCTCAACATTGAAAATGAAGATGTCTGGATGAGAAGTCTTTGTCCAGAGCCTGGATGGAGAGGTGAGGAAGTGGTTTAGAGGATTGGCTCTAGGATCTATTGTTGGGATTGAAGCTCTAGATAGTGCTTTCCTGAGGCAGTGGGGAGATAGGAAGGATTTCATGTATTACATGACAGAGTTCGGGTCTTTGAATAAAATGGAATGAGAGTTTGTCTCTGATTTCTCCAAAATATTTAATAAGATGTATAAAAAAATCCCTACCGAGATAAAGCCTTAAGAAGCTTCAGCTAAGATTTCGTATGCTAGCGCGTTCGGCCCCGATTTCTGCCTTTTGTTGAGAGAAAGAAGACCCACCTCCTTAGCTCAAATGCAAGATGCGGCCATAGAGGTGGAATCCAACATGTTAGCAGCTGACAGACTGAGGAACAAGGCCGACGCAGATAGGAGAAAAGGAAGGTCGGAAGCCTCGACTTCTGACCCATCGGTGCCCCACCCTCAAGTGGATGAACTGACCAGGATGGTGAAGTCTTTGTATGCAGAGATGGAGAGAATGAAAGTAGAGGGGAGGCAAGCATATAAGGGCCCTCTGAACACCAAAAACAAGGGAGGTTTCAGGAGGCCAAACAATTTTACTCCCACGAATGTGCAAAGAGAGAAGGGAAGAGACAGAGAAGACCAGAAGATTCAGGCCCCTTTTCAAAACAATTTTGTGGCTGAGGGGGAAGAAGGGGAAACAGATGAGCTGGATCCTGAAATCCATTCCTTCGGGGACACTCCTCCTTTTCCTCATCTCACTCAATCAGCATATGAGGAATCTCTCATGGACAGCCAGCTAAATGAGTTGAGCAAGGAAAACAAGACTAGTAGCCGCCAAGGCAGGTATGACCTGAGGTCCCAGAAGAAGGCAGTAGCACCTGATGCCCCTGAGAAACTCACTAGAACAGAGAAGCCTGCTAATGAATCAGTAGACAATCGCATAGGTAAGAAGACCCAACCCCTCTCTCCCATTATCCAGAGTCGTGTTCCCGAAAAAGAGAAATCCCAAAGCTCCCATCTTCCTTTAATTTCGAGCATGAAATTCAAAAAATCAGAATCCTTGTTCCCCTGATAGAATTAATTAAACATGAGGGGTTCAAGAAACACTTCTCTGAGATTTTACAGTCTGAGGTCTCAAGCCTTCCCATGGACTTCATCAATTTGCAAGATGAAAATCCTTCAGTTATCCTAGGTCCTATGGTAGAAGATAGGAATGACTCATCCCCTCCCTTCTACACTTCCTTGAACATACATGATAAGGTATTTCACAATTGCTTGATGGATTTGGGGGCTTCTCACAACCTCATGCCCAAAACTGTCATGGAAGAGTTAGGACTAGAAGTCACCCGAGCCTATCATGACCTCTATTTCTTTGACTCCAGAAAAGTTCAATGTCTAGGAGTTATCAAAGACCTGGTCGTGTCCTTGTTTCAACTGCCCATGAAAAGTGTGGTCATGGACATTGTAGTGGCCGATGTCCCCCCTAAGTTCGGTATGTTGTTATCAAGATCTTGGATAAAGAGACTGGAGGGATACTTGCATATGGACCTCACATACGCTACTATCCCAGTGTTTGGAGGAGAGCATAGAAGGCTATACAGAGAAGCCCAGCTGGCATATATAATCAGTGATGAGGCCAACCCTATCAATCATCCCATCTTTGCCTTGGACACTGATTTAGGCTCCAGTTTACTACAACTCACCCATGGCCCCGAGCCTCCTCTCAAACTCAGAAAGCATCCCACCTCTCCTCGTGAACTTCCTCCTTCCATCTCCCCCGTTTGGAAAATGTTTTTTAATGGAGCCTGTTCCAGGGAAGGTGCTGGTGCTAGAGTGTTTTTTGTGTCACCTGCCCAGGAAACCGTATCTCTGTCATACAAATTAGAATTTGAAACCACCAACAATGTGGCGGAGTATGAAGCCCTTGTTCTAGGATTAAGAGCTACAAGGGAAATGGGAATTCAAGAGATAGCAGTGTTCGGAGATGCAGAGTTGGTGGTCCAACAGATCAGAAGCGCTTATCAAGCTAAGCACCCTCGACTCAGAAATTACAGGAATGAAGCATGGGACCTAATTGAAAATTTCTTCTCAGCTTTCAATATCTCTTTTATTCCAAGGGAGGATAATGCTGTGGCCGATTCTTTAGTTGTCTCAGCCAGCTTGCTAAAAGCTTCTCTACCGTCCATAGTCAACTCTGAGGTTGAAATAAAATATAGGCCCTATGTACCGGACAATTTCAAGCATTGGAAGGTATTCGAAGATGATCAGGAAATTGAAAGATTTCTCCAATCCGTTGATGAATTTTCTGCGTTGCACATTGATCAGGATCCTGACACAGAAGATGGCCCTCACCCTGAGGTGTTTTTAAATAAAATTGCTAACCACCAGATTATTCAGCTACCTAGCAATCACATTCCGAGGGGACTAGTCCCGTTGGAAAGATTATTCGATGGGAATGATGTGGCAGTAAAGGGTAGAGTTGCGGATGAAGATGCTGATACAGTTGAGTGCAACATCGGCAAGCCGAGGAAGCCCAAGTTTGTCAAGCTGTCAAGCAGTCTGACCTCAGAGCAGAGGGACGGATATACTGAGTTGCTGAAAGAATTTGCTGACGTGTTTGCATGGACCTACGAAGACCTCAAAACGTATGATACATCCGTCATCGAACACAAGATCCCACTAAAGGAAGAGGCTAGGACATTCAGGTAGAAGCTAAGGTAGATAAATCCCATGTTGTTGCCCGTTATGGAGAAAGAAGTAAAAAGGTTGTTGGATGCACAAATCATTGTCCCCTTGAGATATTCTGAGTGGGTGGGAAATTTGGTCCCAGTAAGGAAGAAAAGCGGAGAAATCAGGCTCTGTGTCGATTTCAGGAATCTGAACAGAAGCTCAAAGAAAGACAATTACCCCCTACCTAAGATGGAACACATACTACAGAGGGTAACTGGTGCATCCAGGATATCCATGATCGATGGGTTTTCTGGCTATAATCAGATATCGGTCATGCCTGAGGACAGGGAGAAGACAACCTTCACCACTCCTTGGGGCACATTCATGTATGCCAAGATGCCATTTGGACTAATGAATGCAGGAGAAACATTTCAACGAGCCATGGATATAGCCTTCATCGAGGAGAAGGATCGGTTCGTGGTGATCTATCTCGATGACATCACAGTCTTCTCCAGCTCAGACAAGGAACACCGCCACCACTCGAGGACAGTTTTCATGAAATGTCGGAGGTTCGGTCTGTCCCTAAACCCCAAGAAATATTTGTTCTCTATGAAGGAAGGGAAGTTGTTGGGCCATATAGTATCAGCAGAGGGAGTGAGAATTGATCCCAGCAGGGTGGAGGAAATTCAAACCTTATCACTTCCCAGGTCTAAAAAAGAGGTTCAGGCCTTTTTGGGGAAAATTAATTTTCTAAGAAGGTTTGTCTCAAATTTTTCCGAGCTACTGAAACACATCACGGCCATGCTCAGGAAGGGAAACGAGGTGAAATGGACTGTTGAGCCCAGGGCATCTTTTGACCAAATAAAAAGGGCATTGACTGAGACACCTGTGCTGATCAATCCTGACTATTCCAAAGAATTCCTAATTTTCTCCTTTGCTTCTGTTGATACAGTAGTAACGGTCTTGTTACAGAAAAACGAGAAGGGGCATGAGCAACCCATCGCTTTCTTCAGCAAGGCATTAAGAGATGTGGAGGCCAGGTATGAGATCATGGAGAAGAAGGCCTATGCCTTAGTGAAAGCCCTCAAAGCTTTCAGTATCTACGTCTTGCATTCGAAGGTGACAACATACGTTCCTTCAGCTTCCGTAAAGGATATTCTCGTACAGCCAGACGTAGATGGGAGAAGAGGCAAATGGATAGCAAAAATTCTGGAATTTGACTTGGAAATAAAACCCACCAAGTTGGTTAAGGGGCAAGGTCTAGCCAAGCTACTGGCTGAATCCAATTGTGAAGCCTTGGGAGTTAGTTTCCTCAACACTCGTTCAGGAACTCAGCAAGCTGAGTTGCCCAGCCAATGCTCTCAAGATGGCTTATCGCTGGCAGATTATGCCTGGTATCGTGACATCCTGTACTTTCTGCAGGAATTGAAGCCTTCGGATGGAATGGGTAAAAGCAGGGCAAGAGATTTAAAGCTCAAGGCGGTCAGGTATTGTCTCATTGAGAAAGTTTTGTACTGGAGAGATCCTTTGGGGATGCTGCTGAGATGTTTGAACCCACCAGAAGCCCAGAAAGTTATGTTTGATTTCCATGAAGGCCTTTGTGGGGGGCATCATTTCTGGAATACCACAACTCATAAGATCCTCGGGGCTGGATATTACTGGCCTACTTTATTCGCTGATGTCTGCAGAGGAATCAGAGCTTGCATCAAATGTCAAAAGTTCTCAGGAAAGCAACAGCTCAAATCACTGCCATTGAAGCCTATAGTATCTCCAACACCTTTTCAGTAGTGGGGGCTGGACTTCATTGGAGAAATTCATCCTCCCTCAAGCAGTCAACACAGATGGATCATGACAGCAACAAATTATTTCACCAAGTGGATAGAGGTTGTCCCCACCAGAAGTGCATCTCAAAAAGTAATTATCAGCTTCCTGGAGGATATCATAGCCATATTTGGCTGTCCCGGCATGATCGTCACCGATAATGTTGTTTCTTTCAAGTCTGAACCTCTAATTAAGTTCTGTGAGCAGTTCCAGATCTCACTAATTCACTCCACCCCCTAGTATCCCCAGGGCAATGGTTTAGCAGAGTCCTCCAACAAAATCCTAATAAGGATCATCAAAAGGTTGTTGGAAGACAACAAAAGGGCCTGGGATTCAAAGTTGAAGCTTCTCTGTGGGCTGATCGTGTGACAATGAAGAAATCTCTGGGCACTTCGCCTTTTCAGCTAGTCTACGGAGTAGAGGCTGTTTTTCCTACTCAACTCGCCTTACCTGTGGAAAAATTCTTTCAAGACTATGAGGGAGAAACAGATCATATGATCAGGAGGATTCATCAGATAGTAGAAGTGAAACAGATCAGAGAGCAGGTGAGGACCTCAGCTCGTAGTCACCAGGAAAAGATCAAGCAGGCTTTCGACAAGAAGGTCAGGAAGAAAGAGTTTGAGATCGGCGATTTGGTACTTAAGTGGGACACCCCCAGGAAGGATAAAGGCAAACACAACAAGTTTGACGCCCTCTGGATTGGCCCCTTCAAGATCTCTGAGATTTTCTCCAACAACACGTATGGGTTGCAAGATCTGGAGGGTGAGGAGGTTTTCAGCAGCCCAGTGAATGGGCATTTTCTGAAGAAATGTTTTATTTGAGCCTCAGACGGCTCCCTTGTTTGTAAATATTGTCCTTCAGTTCTTTGTTTAGTTTCCTTTTGCGTGTTTTCGGCCTAATAAGTGACTCCATATCCCAATAGCAAGGCACTGAAACTACGGAAGGAGTTCTTAAAGCATCACAGGGACGACTCTATCCCCCATGGAGCCTAATGTTAGCGATTATTTTTTTCATTAGGCGCAGAAGCACCCAGGTCTGTAGATTGCACACGAAATGCCCAAGTGCAGCACGGGAGAATGCCTGTTTTTCCGAAGTAGCAGGTCAAGCGAGCAGGAAAAATGTCATCCGCAGCATCCAAGATCTATTTACAAAGCAGATCAACGGTCACTGGGTTTTCGGAGCTACCGAATTGCCCAAGGTTTAGCGCAAAGGACAACTCTCGTATTTCACGGTAGGTTCGGGTCGTCTGATCTGACTGGGATAGGTGGCAGCCTGTCAGCATATCGCGGATTGGGGGTTTCGGGGAACAGGGAGCTCTTAGCTCATTGCACTTGGAAGTACCGATCAACGAAACGCCGAAAGCGCCTTTGGCACCAATCCCACGATCTCAGCCATGGGTCATATCAAGCGAGCCTGCAAACGAGGGTGGCTCCCTTGTAAATATCGAATGCCCCTCGTCCGTTCATCCTAAGGGCGTGTGTCGCAAGATCTGTCCGTGTCGGCGTTTCGGCGGTCGGGAGTTCGTGGGGTGAGAGTTTCATGTTGTTCAACATCGCGAAACCTCGAACCCCGATAGCATCGAAAGAGTAGAAAGTGGGGCCCGCATTATCGTGAAGTGTTTTCAGTTGTCCATCCAGAGGGGACACCTGGCAGCAAATAGAGCCATCTCGGCGCTTTGCCCATCATGACTCCAACACACAAAAAAGAAACTCCGTTATGTTCCGATGCACAAGATGTTGGGAGAGTCACAGACCCGGGCCCACAGCGGTGTCGGGTGAGTTCAAGACCGTCAAATCTCAGAGGGACACATGACACCAGGTTGAGCCGCCTCGGCATTTTTCTCATCGCGATTTAAAATTGCAGGAGTAGTTCCTTCCCATTCGCGAACGCCGAAAGCGCCTTGGGAATAGGCACGTGATCATAGTCCATGGTCACTTGGAGGAAGAAAAGGGCTGCGTAAAGAAGGCCAAGGGCACCAAGTTCAGTTGCAGAGGGGATCATCACGATCTCCAGGCGTCATCGGACCAATTTCAATATTGTTTCTAGCATGGAAATAAATGAAGGCAAGAGCGGGTGGTTGAAACCTCCTTTCGTTCATTAAGTCAGGGGACGGAGAGTCTGGTGAGCCACCTGCTCACAGAGGTCCTGTGTATTGATTTCCTCAAAGAATCCATGCCGGAGTCCTCAACTCGACAGAGAAGTCTGCACACGCTAGCCGAGCACTTAATGGCTCAGCTACCCTCCTTACAGGGGCCATGCGTAGTAAAGGTGGAACTTAAAGAAAGATATTGGTACGAGTTTGACTAAAGGGACACCAAGCTTTGAGTGAATGTACATGCCTCTGTGAGGTGAATTTTCCTGGGTATATAGACTCAGTTTTTGTATTTTGAAAGGATCGATGGTAGAGCAGCGCTCCCGATTGTAAAGTTTTAGCACAGACTCTAGTTCTCCGGTTATGCATTTGTATATGAGATTTCTTGCTCTATGACAGACATTCTTTCCTACTTCATCTAATTTTCGTCTCATGCTAAGAGAGTTCGCGAATAGATGATTCGTGCGGATTATTGCAATTATGCCATGATAAAGGATTTATTTATGCATTATTGTATTCTCTGGTTTTATGTGTTTGAGCGCAAGAAGATCTTTTGTTTGGATTCCTTCTTCTACAGTCTGTTAGAAACCTGATGTTTACTATAGACCTTCGCATTTCCCTGATATAATTCTTCCCCCTACTCACCCTTACTACACCCCACTGTCTGAAGTTCATGCAAGACCTCACCTACCCATGAATTATTGGCCTAGTTTTGGAGTTAGAGCTACATCGTCTTGAGTTAGCCTCCATTTGATCACCTCATTAAACAAATCGTGACATTAAACTCATGGGTGTCGGGCTCTGCTCCTGCTGCAATCCAGGAGTGACTTCTGATGCTAACACTATGGTTCCCTGAATTGCTTGACTTTATCTCCTTATCCATTTTCTTCTCTATTATGTCCAAGATCTATAAAAACTTGATGTTGAAGCCATATTTCTTCTCTTTGGATTTCATAATCATCTCATTATCAGCTTTATAACTTTGGACATCTTTTTGCAAACTCTTTATGGTCTCCACCAAGTTCATGCTTTCTTCTTTTCCTTCTCCATGACCATTTGATTATGTCCCTTCATTACCCATGCTCACATACAACCCCTTGACTTCATCTTCATGGTTGTAAGTTATATGTGAATATTCCATACCTCTAATATCTATGATGATCCTATTCTGATCTATTTTCTCTTAACTCTACAAAATTTTCATGCAATAGGATTTGTTAGACTATAATAAATTTAACAAATCTATTAGTTTATGAACCACTCTACTATTTTTAATACACCAGAAATAGTATTTATGATATCTTGTGATTGTGACTATCTAATTCACATTTATGGGTGTATACTTGGACTCATCTTTCCAAGACCTTTCCAATGATTGATTTCTTTCTCAATTTTTATTTATGATAAGAAAGTTATGGTTATTTGGCCTTTATCCATTTACTCCTTTTATACACTTTTTATTATAGGTGTAATTTCATCCCTATTCTTGCATCCATACACTACCTCCTTTGGTATTTTTTCAGAATATAAATTGGGTATATCCATGACCCCATTCTGAACAATCAGACCAAGTTTCACCTTAATATGAGCTTCATGTTGCTAGATACAGTTTGTTGAAGTTTAAGGCCAAACTACATTTTTAGCCATGAATGTTACAGGTGCCTTCTACCTCCTATGCATTTTTGTATGCCTAGAATCATAAGTTATCTCCATGGATGTATTTTGTGGCTCAATATATTTTTGTATACTTATCTTGTGCCCCAATACGATTCTAGAGAAGGAAGTTATGGCTCTCAGAAGTTGACTGGGTTTCAAAATTTATCTTGCATTGTTTGGTCTGTAACTTCCTCATACTAGCTTCGTTTGATGAAAGGTTTACACCATTAAAAATCTCTCTCCAATCTATTTTATTCGAGCTGTAAAATCATAGTGTACCTTTGTACACTCTGTTCT
The DNA here is from genome assembly GCA_009831015.1 of Picea engelmannii. Taxonomy (NCBI): domain Eukaryota; kingdom Viridiplantae; phylum Streptophyta; class Pinopsida; order Pinales; family Pinaceae; genus Picea; species Picea engelmannii. The sequence continues at coordinate 56,966 of ML830982.1, read as the reverse complement.
CTTGGTTTTTGGGTGGCTAAAAACGTTATTTAGGCCTCTGAAAATGGCCTGCAAAAACACGACCTGAAAAACATTATAATTTTCTAAGAAAATTAACTAATTTTTGTATAGATGGGAATTGATATGGAATTTTAGGTCCACCTGGAAGCCTAGTATGATGTCATGTCGGCCACTTGGACCTATTATAATTTTCTCTTTGATCTTCTCTCTCTTCCTTATCTCTTTCTCCCTTTAGACGGGCCTTGAAATTTGTTAGAATATTCATATTTTACAACCCCACCTACCCAGTTGCCACTTATCTAAACTTGGATGGGACAAGGGTCCCACCTTGACTATCAAATTCCCACATGGCACCTTTTTATTTTTCACAAGGATGGGCAAGTCTCATCCTGCACCTTTTTCCTTGGTGTGCACAAACTTGCATGTTACCCCAGATCTGGCAGCTGAGACCGGGCGAGATCAACGGACACAAGGCCATATCGCACCCCAAAAATGCTCAAATTTTTAACAACCCTTGGGTCACAATGGTGTTTTTCTCATTCCATGTGGCACAATCTAAGTGATGTTGCATGGTATAAGGGCCGAAAGCCAAAACTACTTCACTCACATGCAATAGTGGTTTATGGTGTCAAATAAACCACCTACGCACATAGTTCCCACGTCACCTACCACTTTACTACCCACTACCACTATAAACTTGCCACCATGGCACTTCATGACACATTTTCCATGTCACCTCCATGTCATGTTGATGTCATATATAATAAAATACCCAAATTTTTCCAATTTTTGAATTTCTCCAAAATTCCCAAAAATGCATAATTCAAAATTTTTTTCACGACCACCATGGAACTCTAAAATTAAGCTTTATGTGTCGAATTTCTGTCATGGGCATGCCAATTTGGCCTCTACGCATGAAATTCAAATCTTCCATGTCAAATTCTCCATGCATTACACTGTAGAAATTGGGGCTTTTTCCCCATTTCACCCAATTTTTCCATGGCCACATTACAATTCCACAATTCGACCAATAACAACCCCAAAAATGCCCAGACCTAGATTTAAAATTGGGATTTTTAATCCCTGGGTAATTTTCCTCAATTACTCATGAAATTTCCCCAATTTCATTGTAGTAATTTTGACAAACATGTTGTAGACATCCCTTTCAAACATTGTGTCGAATAGTTTGCGTGCAAGCTCTATAAACTCAGCTTTAGTGCTCTTCCTATGGCCCATACAGGATCAATGTTGAACCTATGGCTTTGATACCACATTGTAATGTCCCCATTACCAACAAACTGACAAAATTTTCTCTGATACCACATTGTATCATCCCTAGTCCCAAGCTAGGAAATTACACACGAACATTATGACTCTTATATTATTTAATTACATAAAAATATATACATATGAATTGAAATGCATTCCTAACAGCATACATTTGCATGCATGAATGTAACAAAAAAAACCCATAACAGATTCTACTTAAATTAAACACATAGTAATAAATAAAATACATAAAAAGAAACTTATCTTTTGTAAATAATCACCAACTGCGTGCAGACCTCATACGTTCCTCCCAACTTTAGATTATTTTTCTCATAAATTGTCAGCAACAGGTCACCCCCAATTTGGGGCTAAAACTCTACGAGGGAAAAGGAATCCTAAGCCAAGATAAGGTTTGTCAAGAGCCAAACTAATCAAATTAAGGTGCCAAGTCTAGTAGATATCCTATAGTCTCTCATTCCCCACATACATGTCCCTCCCCAAGAAGTGTGCCCCTTCTCTTCTCAACAATCCTTCGGCTACCCCACTTCCCTTATGGGGCTTCAGCAGCAGGCTATAAAGGAAGTCTCAGAGCCCTGTAGTTGCAGCTTGGTACCTTGGGAAAAAAATACCCAATAGTCCTCTCACCTGGAGAGAATGCTCATGATCCTAATAACCTGCTTCTTCAATAGAACATGGGCCTAACAACCCGCATCGTCATCTCTATTCCTCAAGTTACTCACTGGAAATAGCTCCAAAGTACAGGTATGGATGGTGATTGCAGCCAGGTATGGATGACCAAAGTGAGTGAATAATGATGAAATGATTGGTAAGAATGGAAAGAATGATGGAAAATACATTATTTCCCCACAATATATTTGCATGTCTTTAACTTGACACTTGTCACCTTATGAACTATCTTAGTTCCCATCATCTAGTGAAGTTTATCCACCCATACTCATTTTTTGGTTGGCCTGCAACAGTGATGCATTTTATTAATAATTGAGTGTGATTACATTTTACAAATATAGGCTCACTATCCTTTTAGCATCTAGTCTCTCCAGCCCAATAACCACACAGGCACATTGGCCTCAAAACATATATATAGAGTCTCTCTGTCCCCAAGGTATCCTATCTCACCAATCTATATGTACATTTATATTACAATTAGGGTTCGTCCTAGGGTTATTACAGGCCTCAATTACTTTAGGAAAAGTACTTCCCTAGAGAATCAAGAGAGGATTGGATTAGAAATCGTTCTAAAATATTTCAAAATGCCTCCATGGTATGGAAAGAGACCCTCAAAGATTCCCCCCTTATTAGTAGATACCTAATCTGGAGAATTGGGAATGGTCAGCATTGCCTCATTCGAAGGGACCCCTAGATAGGATGTGCAAACAACCACCTCCTACATGATCCCTTAATTCACTCTCTAGACTCGCATGGTTTCTTCTACTTAAATCAAGTATGGCTTGACAGATGGATGGAAGCCCATGAATTGGGCCTGGAGGGAGAAAAATATCAGCACTGGGTAGACTATAAATCATCCCTCAATCATTCCAGGGTCCACTTCTCGAACATGGAAGACACAATCAAATGTTCCCCAAACCTAGTTGGACCTTACAATCCTAAATGGGGATACAAAATCTTGTTGAATCGAGAAGCCCCCCTCCTCTAGTCGGGGGGGATTATTTGGAAACTAAAATGTCCACCAAATTCCAAGATATTCATGTGGCTTCTCCTCCTCAACAATGAACCAACCTAGTATAGATTACAAAGAAGGTATTTCACAGGACTGGGCAGATGTAGTCTCTGCAAATATGAAAATGAATCAAATATTCACCTTTTCCTAGAGTTTTCCTATACCAAGGAGGTTTGGAAATATATCAGCACTAATCTAGGACTAGCATGCACCATCTCTGGTACATCAGTTGAAGAAGGACTTCAAAATTGTCTCTCATTTATGAATGTCACACCTTTCAAATACCTTCTCCTCATAACCACTTGGGGCATTTGGCTTGCCTGAAACCATGCACTATTTAATGACAAGACCCTCCCTCCCTCCATATATGAAACCAAATCCTTAGCCATACCTTCCTTCAACCCACAATTCCCACACCCTTCCCCTCCCACAATCCCTCACCCCCATTCAAATAGATCATCCATGGGATTTCTTTGATGGTGCAACCCAAGGACATCCCTCATAGGGAGGAGCAGGGGGTATCATCTTCCTTTTTGAAATGAACATAATATCCTTAATTTTTTTTTAAGGCCTAGCCACAAACAACCACGGTGAATTGATGGAACTCAATCTCATCCTTCTCCTAGAAAAGGAAAAATTAATCACAAACCTTCACATTTATGGAGACTCCAAAATTGTCATAAACTGGAAGAATAGTTCTTCTAGACTCCACAACTACTCTCTCTGGACTATTTTCTATGAGATTCAAAGGCTCAAAAATTATTTATCATTCATTGATTATTCTCATGTCTACATGCATTAGAACCAAAATTCCAATGGAGTCTCCAAAAGTGGATTGGGAATGGATAGGGGAGTATGGAAAATCTGGGAAAAAAATCTCAAACATCGATAGGGAATATCTTCGCAACCCTGGGTTCTAAATTAGGTTATCCTGCATATTCTTCTTATTTTTTACTCTTTTATATAGTCTATAGTCATTTTTTCCCTACAATATTTTTTTTTTTGGATTGACTCATTCATGTCTTTAGAAGTTCTCACATTTATCAGACTATTTGATAGGCAGATCCCTACAAGAAATGAAATATTTTCAGACTTTTTATGTAAAATGGTCTTCAAGGGAGAAGACACTAAAGGAACCCTTCTAGACTATGAAATATTTTTGGAAACTCCATGGCATCCCATTTTTGAAGGGTATAAATTCCTAATGAATGCCACGGGCATCTATATATGTAATTTTTTTTATATGTAATAAAATTACCGTCTTTTTCCCTTTGAAAAAAAATATGTTAATACAATACAACATAAATTTTCTATAATAAACAATAAATATGAAAATAAAAATATATCAAAACCATATCTTATGCTTGTACTATTTAATGTATTTTCATTACGGTGGTTGTAAATGGTTGTTAACTTTTTGTATCCAACATTATAAAATGAAGAAAAAAAAATTGTCGTTATAGATACCCAGAATAAAATCACACATTCACAATATAAATGTTGAAACAAAGTATTTACATATTAGTATTTGTTTCCATCACCATAATTATCTTCCTCACTTGGAATTATAACATTGTTGTTCTCAAAAATATGTTTTGATATCGCATCATGTCTCACTATGAACCACCAATCCCCATCCAACACATCTAGATAAAAAAACACTTGGTTGCAATGTTTTGAGAAAACATGAGGCTCCTTAGTTTCAACTCACATTTTTTTAGGATTAATACATATTAACCCACTATCATGAGTAGGTGCATAGATAACATAAATTCAATCAAATAAATGAATTATAAATAAAATCTAGACTTATTTCAAATGGTGGGGGAGAAGTTGATGAACTTGCAACGATATGGAATGAGGTGGAATCTGAAGAATTGGCCATTTGATATTATAACCTTTTTTCCTTGAATTTGAGCCAAAACCATCATCAATACGCGAATGAATTATTAAAAGAAATTTTGGGAAGGATAGAACAATCTAACTTCAAACAAAATTTCAAATGGATTTTAAAATTTATCGGTGCTCTTAATTAGTTATAGACACATCGGGGCATCTATATATAAGGAATTGATGTGATAAATTATGAAAAGCATTGAAGTGTCACCTCTATTACTGTCTCCGCAAAGAAAAATATCCGCAAAATTTAATTGCGGAGATTTTCATTTCTATTATGTCAATAAAATTGAAATCGATGTGTTTGTAGGTTGATAACACACCAAGGCGCCTAAAATTGTGTAGTGCGCTGATTGTATAGTGAAAAAATACAAACTAAAATTGTAAATGTATAGTTTTTCATCGGTTATTTTATACGTAAAAGCGCACAGGTGCACTAAATTGTATAGCGCACCAAAAAGGTATGTTACAAAAAACCAATGCTCGGGTTTATCATTAATGTGCCAAAATATAAAGCGAAAAAGCAAGCGGGAATTTTCTTTTTTGAAATGTATGTGTTTATAAATGTGAACATTATTCATTATTTCATTACTTTCGCAAAATTAATAGGGGATATTTATGCAAGAGAGATTTATTATTGAAGACTTTGGAGTGGGTTGAATTTTTTGAAGAGCCAAATTTGGAAGGGATCATTGTAGGCCACATACAAATCTGTAGGGGAGAAATTTCAAGTATGTGATTTCATTCTATTTATCATCTCAATATTTCTCTATTTGATTCAAACTATTTTCAATGCATTCTCAAAACAAATACAAAGGTTTCATAGTTACCTTCAATATTGGAAGCCCTAGCTCTCTTGTTATTTTTCTTGGTTCCCCTCTCTATATTTCACAAGAGTATTTTATTTTTTAAAGCTATATATGTTTATAGGGATTTTGTATTTGTATATGGTGCATTTAGTACATGTTACAATGGTACAAATCATTGTATTGGATCCCAAACCCTATCGATATCAAGTTTTTTTTCAAAAAACTTTTTGCGGCACGCAGTGTGCACAATACAGTAATGTCGCACCAGTGCACATATTTTTGTCAACAACACTTATTAGTTTAAAATATAAATACTAGTGATTTTAGTATCATATGTTTATGGATTAGGCGGTGTGAAATATGCAGTAATGAGAATTGGTACATATAAGTACGTTGAGCGCACCGGGTCGTATTATTTCATTATACACGCCAACATATTATTTTATAAAACTATTTCATAATTTATATATCTAACGATTCTTGTTTTTGTTTTATAGAATATGGATGATAGAATTTCAAGGAAAACAACTTATTGCAGTGAGTGTGATGGTGACTCATCCCAACAAGAGAACGAGGCAAGTTCTTTAATTTTTATTAAAAAATTAATTAAATGTTTCAATTATCTATAGTTTTTAATTAATGATTTGTATTCCTGGCAGCTCAATCTCACTGATGGATAGAGAAGGAAGGAAACTTGCAATACTAAGATCAGTCGTAGTCCGAGCACTTTTTCCCCCCCTCCACCAGTTTTTTTAAATTGAACTTTGATGGTGCTTCAAAAGGGAATCTGGGACCGGTGGGCTTTGGAGCAGTCCTGAAAGATGGTGAGGAGAAATTTCTACATTACGCATCAGGCTATTTGGGACTCAACACAAACAATGTAGCAAAGTTCTAGAGACTTCTCAAATGATTCAAGATATAAACTGATCATAACATCCACCAGATCATAGTGGAAGGCGATTCCCATATCATCATCTAGCTCATCATCAAAATCATTCACGAATCAGACCCTTCAGATGTCTCACCTAAATGGTGACTATCAGGACTGTTGGAAGACTTAAAATCCCTCTTACATCCCCATGTCACTCTCACTCCCTCCCATGTGAAAAGGGATGCTAATAAAAAAAAATATTTCCTAGAAAATGAGGGTGTGGATACTAAAGATGAGTTGATCCTATGGAACTTTCAAACCTCTCCACAGTCTAGGATAGTAGACCATTGTCTGAACTTATCCAAAAAATATTATCCAATCCTGGATGGGGTGCTATGTAGTGAAAGGAGGCCATGTATCCCTCCCATGACTCCAGCCATATATATGGCCAGTCGTCACCCCTTACCTCAGTATTGAATCGAGGGTAACCTTAATTACTTGCAGAGGACGGGAGTACATCTCCCTCGAGTCTGGTTAATGGAGGACTTGAGGATTAATGGTAGGAGGAAGGTGAGTACAGTGGCCATGTCCACCCTAGGGATATCTCTCCTGCCTAGCCCTGGTTGGAATTATTTCTTCTTCGAGCTCCGTCACCTTTCTCGCTCTGAGAATCAGATTATTGTGCAGTTGGTTCTCCTGGCATTATTCCAGTGGATTCTTTGGCCCTCTGGCTCATCCTGCATGCTGAGAGAGAGAGGTAAAGTGAGATGGGGACCAACCAGGTACAGCTACGTTGCCTGACAGAGACGTCTGCAACAACTGGAATGGGCCCTGTCCATAGCCAGAACTCAACGCACTATGAGGTCGTGAACTCCACTAATGTCCTACATCGAGGAGGAATATCCAAAGAAACCTATCCAGGTTCCATCGGAATCCCTCCTCTACACGTTCCCAGACAATTTCTTGTTCTCCAGCACCAGCAAAGCTAATTCAGGTACCCAGGTGGCCATGGAAGGTGCCACATGTGTAGTCGAGGAGGAATTCCTCGAGGAACTCCTCCACATGGCTCTAGGTGATTCCCTCCAGGACAACACCAATGAAGTTGATGCAGGAGATGAAGTGGTCAAGGATGGAGACACTGATACCATGTAGGAGAACCTCCCTATCTTGGCGCCTCCGCCGCTAAATGAAATTCTGGAACTTGACCAAGCTCCCCCCAGTCTCTTCAGCCTGGAGTAGTCGGAGCTCATTTTTTATCTCAGAAGCCACATGGCGGACCAACTTCATCGGGACACCCTCATTAGCAAGTGGATTGAAATGCTCTTCGACACATTCTCGAATGCACCGACCAAGCAGTGTTGCCCGACCTATGTGTTTCCCTTCGTGCTACATCCCAGTGATGACACTCTCCCTGGAGCTTCAGACAATAGATCCCCTAGTTCCAATGATTATCTTATGGTTACTCTGTACTGGTACTCTGCATATTTCCTATCTATTTTTATGTACTGGGACTCTGCATAATTCCTGCCTAGTTTTTTTTTTTTTTTTCCAGTTGTTAGTTTGTTCTAGATTGCAAAAATAGATATGTCAGGACAACATCTGCCACCTGCTCTAATTTCCAATTGGCAAGGCAAGTGGCAGATGTTTTTTTTTTAGAAAGTATAAAAGGCAGCCACCTGTTCCGGTTTCCACTAGTTTGGTGGAACAGGTGACAGGCTAATGACATGTGTCTTTCTGTACAATGACAACACAGTAATAGGATTTACCTCTTTTTTATTTACATTTTTTTTTTATTGATGTGTATTGGTTAATGTGTGTCATACAGAGAAAAAACTTGAAGAAACTTGAAAGATGGTTCGCAATCTGAGTGACAAAGAGTGTTAATGATTTATGGAAATGTTTCACAAAAGCAATTAGGTGGATCAAAAGGTAATCAACATGAAGTTTTTCATTGAATTTTTACTAAAAATGAATTTCTTAGCATTAATCTCTAACAAGTTTTAAACACTCGATTTCACTTTTTTTAATGTTATGCAAGCACTACTAGCAAGGGAATGGAATGTTGTTCTAAGAAGACAAAAATTATGAAGGATGTAAAGGATGATGACAGATTGGTCATCAATTTCAACTGGAGTGGTGCTTGAATTTAATGAGAGTGGCAAATTGTTTTACAAAACTTTGAAGGATATAGTGCAAAGAAGTATAGACGTAATTTCCACTTACAATACAAAAATCAATCCAATGACTCCAAGAATCAGGTTATACATAAACTACGTGAAGCATTTTCAAAGCAATGGTCAATGAGACCCATGATACTTGTAATAGAAAAAACTTACAATAACAAAAAAGAATCATTTAAAAGGTATTATTACTAAAGATGTTTTTCTATAATATACTCTAAAAACTACCAAATTATTTTTTTTTTTGTTATATTTACTTTCATGTCCATTTAAAAAATAAAATTAGTATGCCTTTTCATTTTTCAGGAAGATTATGAAAATTCCAAGCGACAAATGAGGGGAAAGCCAATACATGCCGGTAGAAATGTCCAAAAAAGTGTACAAGGAGATTTTAAAATAAATGAACATAATTGCATCACAGGAAGAGGCATCCCAACAAAAACGTGCATCTAAGGTATGTAATCATTCATTTATTCTTTTATGTACATCGAATTTAATTATCATATGAAATACTAATTTTCAATTTCTGTGTTGCGGAACAGAATAAAAAATGGAACCCATTAATCACATAAGATGGGACGGCAAGGAAGAAAAGGGTTGATCGCAAAGTTTGTGAGTACTTACATTTTCGGTCTTACTTAAGATTTCATATTTGTTGTGATCTTTATATTTAAATAATTAATTTACACTCATACATGGATTTCTTATAATAGGTGATAACATATAAAGAATATCCAACCAATGAATTGATCAACATTGGGTTTAATGAGGGTTGTGAGTATGTGTTGAAGTATCAAGATTTAATTGAACAATTTGTAAGTAGTTATGTTGCTTAACTCCCCTTGTTTTATAATTAATGGAACAATAAGAAACTTTTATATTAATTATATCAATTATGCTTTGTCATGGTGTATTAAACATGCAAGAAACAAAGTATGGAGAGCAACCAACATAAGAGATTTTGAGACAAAACATGCGGCATGACTTCGAAAGCATGTGTATTGTTTATGAATCACTCATTGCTATGATACACTTTTTAATTTATGTAATCGTGTATATTCTACTATATATAAATGTAAATTTGCTTATTACAATTTATTTATGTGTTTGTTTGTAGATGGAACACGAATAGGTGGAACATCAAAAACAAGTTGATGAAGACAATATTAGTTTAAATAACCAAAGTAGGATGTCACCTACAAGTAATGAAGAAATGAGGCATGCATGCAGCTTGAGTGATGACAATAGTTCAAGTGATGAATGACAATCAATATAATTGAATGTTATTGCAAGTTGTATGTTTTGGAATATTTGTCTGTGAAAATAAAGGATTTTTTTTAATGTGCTCGACATCATGTCCTAATTGCGTGAGGACCTTTTCCAGCAGAAAAAATTACTCAATTATATTTATAATATAATGTGTTCTCACAACAGTTACATCATCGGAAAAAGAAACAACTGGCGGGGAATATCTTTCTCTTACAATTGGTCTACCATCCAATTTGTAGGAGAAAGAACATTTCTTGGAGAAAAGATATTTCAGATTACAACAAGTCTGGAAGGAGAGGAGAGAGTATCAAGAATGTTGCTACAAATGGTCCAGAAAATTTAGAAACTGTAATGTCCCCACTTTGGGACATCATCACAGTGCGGAGGTTTATGATGACCAGAGTAGCTAGATGGATCTTAGAGCGAGTACAGGGGTTATTGAGAGGCATTGTGGGGTCCAGCTTGCATTTCTCATCATATTCCATCATTATGAGCCATTCCTCATAGTTTGTCTTTGGTTCCATTGCATTCCGACGATTTTCATGATTTTGACTATTTTGAGCCATAAGTTAATTAAATTCACTAAAGAGGTCATTTTGGGCACATTACTTGGAGGAACCTCTCAGTGTAATAGCTCATTGGAATCGGGAGAAGCAACACTATAGGATGGGATGGTGAGAAGTGAATTTCAGTGGCTAGGGAAGCCACAAGGAGAGATAAGGAGATTTTTAGAGGTAAAAAGGTTAATTAATTAATTAAAGTGATTTAATTAATTAATTAAATATTAATAAAATGAAAGTCACTTTGGAGGGACAAGGTGAGCCAAAAAGTATAAAGGAAAGGCAAGGGCCTCTACTCATTCATTCATGTATGATCATATTTTCATATCTGTCTTCTAGCTAGTGAGCACAGCATTGGGGGTTTTGAGGGTTTTGACTTAACAAACCCTAGAGGACGATTCGGTGGTGAAAGTTTCCACCTAGCTTGTCCCAAGCTTGGTCTCGAAGATGAAATGTGTTCCCACACAATTCTAGTTCCATATATACTCAATTGTAGGAGGATTCCACATCAGTTACTTGTGCAGATAGAGAGAGGGCGCACCAGTTGGGGGTTTCCAGCAAGGGGGGGCACACCATTCTTGGAGAGAGATTCATTGCAGGTGATTGGTAGGGCTTTTGGAGATTCTATCACCTGGGTATTCATTGCAGGGCTTTGGACATCATATCTAGTCCATTCTTGAGGAGTTACCACAGCTAAATCATCATCTATAGGTTGGGACGAATTTGGGAGAGAGAGGATGATTTGGTGATTCAGTGATTTGCAGATCTAGGAGGCTATACCTCATATCTGACCTTGAAACTCCTCCCAGGGGTTTGTGATTGCTTGATCTATCATTTTGGAGAGTTTTAGGAGGTTTGGAGGCCTCATTCACCCAGGTCGAATTATCTAGGGTTTCAGGCATCCAGGGGGGCGCACCATTCAATGGAGAAGTTCAGATCCACAGGGTTTGAGAGTGAGTTTGGAGATTTGGGCACTTGGTTTGTCCTTACAGTTTCCCGATCTATCAGTTGGCATATTTCTTGGGGTGATTGGACACTTTTGGCAGCAGGGTCGAATTGTTGAGGGGCTTCAGCTATCCAACAGGGCATGGCACCTTCCTGCTAGGGGGTTTATCATTCTTATGGCCCAGATCTACTTGTATCAAGTCTTCATTGTATATCCAGCCTTTGGAGGCTTATTGTAGTCTTCTATTGGATCATTTTTTAGCAGATCTATTGTCTATCTTCTTGGCCATCTGTTGAGCATTCTAGATCAGCATCTTCATTGTAGCAAGTTTCTCTATTTCATGAATAAAATCATTTTTGAGATGTTTTGTCTTGTCTATCATATTGCATATGGTTGAGGTATGTTCCATGGTTATATCTTCTTTTTTATTTCTGCAACACATATATAACACATCAATAAACCCTAAGGCCGAAATCAAGAGGCCATTCTGCAAGTAACACATGTAAACAAGTAGATCATCCAAGTGTTTGACAAAATACCTCACTCAGAAAACATTTTAAAAAGACACCAAAACCGTGATGATCCTGGCATAATGGCTTGGGATCATGACAGAAATATACTGAAAATGCCGACAAAAAATGGTGCCTCTAGTCCTAAAATATTTTGATAACATGTGTGGCATCCAGCCATTGGTTGTAAGTGATCGGGCCTTATTTTTTCCATAGTGTTGTCTTTGATAGCAGGTTCGCTTCCCTATTGTACTCTCGAGAGGCATGAGTGAAGATGAGCTTCTTGAAGTGGCGTTGAAGTAATATGATTCGGTCCATATAGGCTAGGAGTGCGATTGATTTGATCTTTTTGTTGTGGTTCAACCAATCTATGATAACTCTAGTCGTCGATCAATTGAAGGTGTTCAATGTTTAGTCTTCTGGCCAAGTGAAGAGTAGCCCAGACACCCAATAGTTATGCCCTTGTGTTGGTTCCCGATCCACAACAGAAATTTGATCTGTAAAGGGAGTTTATATTTGTTCTTATCAGTCCACCTGCACCACTCAATGTTCCACTTTGTTGAGCTACACCATCAAACCACCCCATATCTATATCCTCTGCGATGAGAGGGCTAATTAATGTATTTTTTTCCCCAATGGTTGGGTGTATGTATTTCCAATTTTGGTACAAGCCAAGAGTTTTATATGCAATTGTGTTAACAGTGGGGGGTTTGTTGTCGAAAATATTATTGTTTCTGGCCAGCCATATAAACCAATTGACCATTGTGGGAAGTAGTTTGTAGTTGCGCTCATTGTATATCCAATGGGCAAGGAAGAAAGAAAAGGAGGTCCCATTATAGGTAGTGTTTATGTGATGGTAAAGTGAAATATTGTCCCAGACTTGGCGAGTGAAGTGGCACTGTGTAAAGAGATGTTGAACCATTTCTTCATCCCTGTAGCATAGTTGGAAGATGTTGGGGCTAGTCCATCCTTTCCTTTGGAGGTTATCCCAGGTGGGGATTTTGTTTTCTTCAGCTAACCAGGTAAAGAGTTTTATCTTTAGTGGTAGTTTCCAAGTCTAGAGATGCTTGTGCCATCTAGTAATGTTGCTATGCTAGACTGTATTAGAGATAGCAGAGTATACATTTTTTACGGTGATGAGGATCGAATTGTCTCTGCCTACCCACAGGAAATGATCCTCCACATCATGTAGATATATGCCTACTCGAGTAATATTTAGGCAAAATCTATCCCACTCCACAGCTAGCTCGAATGATAGCTCCAATTCATGGCCAGTTTTCCAGCCGACTGACGGGATCCCGTGGTCATTGTTAAGCGCAACTTGGAAAAGAAAATAAGTGTTTTTTGTATTCAGTTGTGATATTAATTGAGGAGATAGGAAAGATGCATGGTCGAGTCCTGTAATACAATCCTTACCAATTACAATTGAATGGCCAGAGCATGTCTTCTAGCAGAGCCAATTTTGGATCCAGAGTGTCTATTTCACTAAGTTTCTCCATATTTGAGATGCATCCCTTGCGTGAGTGGAACATGTGTGGAGCCAATATGAAACGAAGGAGTATGGAAAGTATTTATATTTAATAACAGAGCTCCAAATGTCATTTGTGGTCAAAACACACCAAAGGGAGTTGACAACCAGAGCTTTGTTGAATTTAAAAATATTTCTAATTCCCCATCCACCTTGTTTTTTGGTTTTACTAGTGTTTCCCAGTTGCAAAGGTGAAGCTTGTGTTGGTCCATGCGTCCCGACCAGAGAAATTTAAAGGTGATTTTTTTGAGCTTATCTAGGACCGATGTGGGTATAGCTGCAAGTGTCATCCAATAAACTAGTTGTCCTTCGAGAGAAGCTTTATTGAGTGTGTATCAACCTCCAATGGAGAGCCATCTATTACACTAGTGTCCTACTTTTTTTTCCACCTTTGAAATGAATCAGTCCCAGTCTGAAGTCTCGTAGTGTTATGCTTTGATGAAATAGCCAAGGTAATGGAAGCCTTGTGAAAAGTGGATGAAGGTATGTGGAAATATGCCCTTCAGTTGATCCAAATCCTGATCGTGTATATTGGCGTAATGGAACATCGATTTCTTCAAGAGTCCATCGATTTCCCTCCATTCAAGTGGACTGTCATTTTTCATTATGAGAACGTCATCGACGAAGAGGAGGTGTAGGATTTTGACCATCCTAGAGACCTTGATCCCTGTAATTCTGCCTTTTGCATGGATTTTTTTGAGGAGAAGACTTTATCCTTCCCTGACCAACATGCAAATGAGCGGTGAAAGAGGGCATCCCTTTCGTAGACCTCTTCCACTGTGGAAGGAGGAAGGTTCTCCATGTACCAACACATCAAATGTTGCACTTGTGACGTAGCTCATAATACAATTTAAATTAGTTTGGTTGAAACCCATCTATGTTAAAATAAGTCTGAGAAAGTCCCAGTCTATGCAGTCGAAATATTTTTTAAGATCTAGCTTGAGGATGAGGGAACGAGAAATTTTATGAGTAATGTTGTGCAAGCATTCTTGTGAAGTTCCAATAGCATCAATGATTTGTCGGCCCTTTAAAAAACCTAGGTTTTCACCTGACAGTGAACGCGAGAGGATGGGTTTGATTCTATTGGTGATGATTTTTTATATAAGCTTGTAGAAAAGATTGCAAAGTGAAATCGGTGTATAATCACCAAAAGTAGTCGGGTGGTTTTATTTCGGGATAAGTGTCAAGAAAGTAGATTTAAGTTCCCTATAGATCTTACCATGGAGTCTGGAATCTTCCACTAGCTCCAGAATCTCTGTCCCCACCAGATCGAAGAAATGTAAGTAAAACACTACGGTCCAGCCATCTGGGCCCGAGATTTTATCTTTTGAGAAGGATTTTAGAGCAGCCAACACCTCCTGTAATGTGCAGGGGCTGTCCAAGTTCATGGAATCCTCTTTTGTGACTGAGCGAGGATAGATTTGATCCACCGTAACATGATCTTGTAGATGGGCTTGTGGTCTTGCCTCATAGAAAGATTTTTAAAATCTAGAATTTGTTGTCTTGATCGCATGGTGTCCGCTATGTTTTGTACCTGTATCATCAATAATATCCCAGATATTTTTTTTTGTTTCTGGATGAGCTAGCGAAACGATGGAAAAAAAAATTGTTGAGGTCTCCACATTTTATCCAATTAACTCTACTTCGTTACCTCCAAAGAGCTTCATCTGCCAGCAGACTCTTATTTCTTTCAAATTCAAGTTGTTTTGATAGTTTACACGTGTCCCCTGCATGCCCATCTAGTGAATCGATTTAGTGTAGTTCTTTGAGTTTTAGCTCCATCTCATATAAATTTTGTAGCGTGAGTATTCTATGCTTCGTGGCCCATATTTTTATGTAGAATTTTAGGTGTTTCATTTTCCAAATGAATCATTGTTGAATACCCGTTTCTTGCTGGAAAATAGGGTCTTTCCAAATGGAGTTCACAATTGCTATGAAATATTCTTCAAAGAGCCAACAAGAATTCAATTTAAAAGGATAGGAAATCTGCACCGCAGGTGAGCCGAATTGTAGTAAGATTGGGGCGTGGTCTGACAGATATGGTGTGTCCACCCAAGATCCGATCATGTCGTCAGGTGTAGCAATACTTTCATAGATAATGAAACGATCTATTTGTTTAGTAATGGAATCCAATCC
This sequence comes from Picea engelmannii, assembly GCA_009831015.1. NCBI lineage: Eukaryota > Viridiplantae > Streptophyta > Pinopsida > Pinales > Pinaceae > Picea > Picea engelmannii. The sequence goes on along the minus strand of ML830982.1, from coordinate 41,294 downwards.
CTCTCTACCATTGCGCCAAGTCGGTGTCAAGACATCCGGGGGGAAGTCAACCAAACCATGCATTTGGAAAAGTGAGATGAAAAATTCATCCAAGGGATATTAGGTGATGGAGGCTCCCAAAATTCGTCAGAGATTGTGGTGAAATTCAAATCCCCAGCAATGATTAAATTTGTGAGATCGAGTAGACCGCGGACTCCACTTTATCCCAAAAAAAAATTATGTTTTGGCAGGGTCCATAGGAATTGAGTAAGTTGATCTGTAGATTATTCCATCAGCAGAATCCAGTTAGTAAAATGATACCACATCTCATAAAGGGATTTCTGTTAAATTTTGAAGGGTCTAAAGTAGCAGCTAAACCCCCAAAATTTCCCAGCGAGTTTACAGAGCAAGTGTGCCAGTCAGGTCGAAATTTATTTAGAAGTGATATGGCTTTATGTCCATCAACCAAGGTTTTATGGATGAAAATAATGTCTGGAGAGGTCCGAGAGAGAATTATTCTAAAAGTGAAGGATTTAAGGGGGGGGCCCACCCCTCTGATATTGAGGGAGGGAAAGATAATTATTTGGTTCTCACTAGGGCTTTCATGCATGTAAGTGCCCCAATGTCAATGTGTTGTGTTTGTGTAGAAGCAGAAATGGATAAAGAAGTCCCCTCTTTGCAGTGAGCACTTCTAGTTTTGATTGGGGAGTGTTCATAGCCAATCCCTCTTGACCAGGTGTGTGCTTTTCCCTGGTCCAGACTTGGATTTATCCTATGTCCTGGGTTCCCTTCCTCAAAATGTGTCAAGTGGACCGACTTCCCTAGATAAATTGGTATGGGGGAAGGAGTGTGAACTTATTTGTAAGATGGTTGGAGTGTATCCAACACATCGTTGAGTTTATTGTACCCTGGTTGAGTTTCACTAGTACCCGACAGAAAGTGTAACACCCCTATTCATGAGGCATGGAGTCATGGCTCATTAACTCCAAAGGCATAGAGGGAAAAATGTCGGGGGGAGTAACCCGTGGGGTAGAGGCCTAGGGATGGGCAGTAGTCAGAGGATCAATAGAGTGTGAGGTCAAGGAGGAGGTTAAGGGTAAGGAAAGTGCAGCAGGAGAGCTAATATTTCAGGGGCCCATCAGGTAAGCAGGTGGAGAAGTGTAAAGGAGGAGCACCCGAAGCTAGTATAGTTTGAGCCATATCATGCAGAGGAGAAGAAGCACTTGAAACCCAAGATGGGGTAATGTCCAAAAGGTCTATTTCCCAGGATGAAAGAGAGTAGAAAAGAGAGGGGAAGATGGACTTGATATTACCGGTGACTGAGTCCGAGGCAGTTGATTCTCCAAAATCTAGAAGGTCGAAAAGGAAGGATGAGTATTCACATTTGGAGAGTCCATATTGGTGGAGAGTTCGAGCATTGTATCCTCAGATTGATCCTCATCGAAGCGACCCAAGAAGACATTTCTAAGATGGCATGTTTTCCTGCAGAGAGTGCACTTGAAGGGGATGCCTAAGTAGTCCAAGCTCTGTCAAAAGATTTTTCCTCTCCAGTCAATGTCAATACTTTCGAGCAGACCATCGTGTATATCTATCTCCACCGTGACTCTAGCCACCTTCTTTTCCAAGCCTGTGAGTGACTATAGGTCCACGCAGATGTAGAGGCCAAGAGTGTTACCTATGGCCTTGAGAAATTTCTGGTTCCATAGGTGTAGGGGCAGTCCAGGGAGGAGGACCTAGAAATGCCTCACGAGAAAATAGTCTTGCGTGGGGTCGAAGTTGATCTGCTAACATTTAAGCATGAGGCTATTGCCTTCCAAAGTCCAAATCCACTCTAGTATATATGTGGAGTCCTCTGGTGTTTTGAACCTAAAACAGAGCCAGCCTTGTGTTAGATGAGTGATCTCTGGGACATAGCCCAGGAGTGGCCTCCAAGTTGTATGCACCCACTCAATTAGATCACATCGACAGAGATGTTTATAAGAGATTATTCCCACTAAAGAGCAGAGGCTTAAGGAGACCGAGTCTTCTAGTCCGATATCAATGTCGAGGACCATTTTTCTCTTTGATTTTTTTGAACACCAAGGTATGAGTTGTTTTTTATTGTTGCCACTATGGGTAACTCCAGTCGAGCATTTATGTTGGTGCAAGTCTATAGGTCTCAACTGAACCGTGTTTGTTTTTTCCCCACAAAGGGTGGAAATAACAGGTGGATCAGTCGATGAAGGGAAAATAAGAGCAGGGGGGAAGTTGGCTATGGAGGGTGTTTGAGTGAAAGTCGAGGAGGGTGGTTGGCAGGGCAAGGAAACCATGACTAGTGGGTGAGTGTAGTGCTCAAACTTTGTATAAATTAGAAGAGGGTAGGGGGTGGGACCAGTGAGGAAGTCAGAGGAAGGGAAGAGGGAAGTTGTTGTGAAGTCCCAGACCGATGGGAGTAAGTGTGCACAAACCTGGAAATCTCATCCGTAGAGGTGAAGAGGCCCTCATTATTCCAGAGGGCCTCATCAGTTGCACCCATTAGTGCATTGACATCCCTCTCCATCAGTGTGAATGTTGATATCGAATAGTTCCCCCCTTATCATGGATGATTTTAAGGATGGAAATTTATTTTAAATTGTAGAAACCTTGGCGAATCTTACAATCCTTCATATGCCAACTATAAAATGTTTGGCAATATTTTTGTAAAAAACATTCAAATTTTTGAGGATTTTATATAGTTTGTATAAAATGTTAGCGCTTTTTAAGGTAAAATAATTTTATCCTATAGAATTTGGGCGATTCATTTTTAGAATAGCAAAACTTTTTTTGGGAAAAAACATGGAAAATTAGCCCATGAGCGAAATTTAGCCCCTAAAATCATCCCTACCCCTTATCATGTTGCAATGTGTGCCAGATTAAAAAGGTTATGTAGTGTAAGTATAAGGTCAGTAGCCAGTCCAAAGGAGTGAAACTGAGCTAAGGAGCGGTGTGAGATGGGTGGAGGGTTATGGTGGGTGAATGACAGAGGGAGGGAGGTGTCCAGTATGGTAGGGCCATGATTTGAAAATCCCCTTGAGTGGTATCTATGTTTTAGGGGAGCAGTGCTTGTTTAGTGTCGAGTCATTCATGGTCCCCAAGGTAGTTGCAAGTTCCGTGAACCATCACCTTTGTTGGTCATGATATTTTGGAGTCACACTTGTGGCATTGGAACCTATTACCAATAAGTGTAACAATTGCATATTGGTTTCGTTTTGATCATTTTGTACCTTTATGTTATCCCATTTTGCATGATGATGGGTCTCTTATTCATATATAACAAAATGGGTTTATGATTTTATTGCATCGGAAAATTTTGGTAAATGTTGCATTATTGATTAATTAATATATGAATGATTTACATTATTACAAATAACAGAGGTGTAATTCATTGGATAAATCATTAATGCAATCATTATATCAAAAAACAATAACAAAAATATAAAAAAAAAATATTACTATAAAAAAATATTTGATTTTGAGATGATTAATAGAAAATTTGTAAAAAACCCAATTAATTAAAGTATATACATATCGATGCATTGTATTCTTTTGAACTCACTAAACAATGTGTGTCATAAAATAGACAGTGGTGCATTTTTTAATCAATACGCACCAGTGCCTATTAATTAAATGAAAAAAATTGGTGCTAACAATGTGAAAAAACAACATTTCTTTAAGTGACATAACATACAATTGATTATATTTATTACTTTAAGTGGAATAACATATGATTAGTCATGTCAGTGCTTTACATATAAGATATGACCTGGTGCTTTAAATATAATATAGGCATCGGTGCTTTAAATATAATATACACACCGGTGCTTGGTAAAACAAATGGTGTCGACAACTCACCTCGATTATTCAAAATTTCACTATCCTTAAGTGCACATGGTATTACAAGAACAAGTGTGACTAACTATAAGAGCATAGGTGTGTAATATTTATACGAGCACCATTGTTTCATATAACATAAAATATGGAACCGGTGCATAATAATCTTAAGAGAATTGGTGCTTTTTGATTGTGTGTGCACCGGCGGATGTTACTTAAGAATGCATTAGTGTGTGTTTCTTAAGAATGCATCGGTGCATGGTACTTAAAAATGCATCAGTGCTTTGTTTTACCAATACAAGTACCAAAAATGGAACCTCTGCTACAACCTCCACCGACCCAAAAAAATTAGTTATATGGTACATCCATTAAAACCTCTTCTAAAACCTTTGCTTGGAATAGCAGAGGTTTTTTTGAAAAATTTTCCAAATCTTGTAACACTAAAAACCTTTGCTACAAGGTCTTTTCCTTGTAGTGTGAATGGATCCAATATTCCTTCTCCTGGGAAGGCATGAAGAATGGAATCCACACTTTTTTTTTGAATGCGATCTTTTCCAATGACATAATGGAGAAACAACAAAACCTCTAGGTGCACTACAACCTTTACCTATTTTTCATGTTGTATGGATAGAAATTTATATTGAATTCATTGTGGGGTTACCCAAATCTAGCAATAAATATTTCATCATGGTTGTGGTTGATCACCTTTCCAAATATGCTATTTGCGACCTCCAACATCCATTTAAAGATTACACAGTCGCTCAAGTATTCATGGATAACATATTCAAACTACATGGTATGCCACAATCTATTGTCACAGACTATGATCCCACTTTCACTAGCAACTTCTGGAAATATTTTTACAAGATCCAAGGCGCTCAATTGCATCTTATCACTACCTATCACCCATAGACTAATGGTTAAACTAAATTTGCCAACAAGTGTTTGGAATCATATTTGAGGTGCTTTAGTTATGAATGATAGTCCCAATGGGTTTAGTGGTTACCCCTAGCAGAATGGTGGTATAGTACAACTTATCATGGTGTCACTCACATGACCCCCTTTGAGGTGGTCTATGGCCAAAATCCCCCATCAATTTTATCTTACTTACTAGGTGTCTCTAAGGTACAAGAGGTCGAAAAACCCTTACATATTGAATTAACATTCTTCACACTCTAAAAAATAATCTATTCATGGCTTGGAATTGGATGAAGCAATAGGTTGATCAGTGTCGCTTTGAATGCATTTTTGAAGAAGGGAGTCAGATATTCCTTTGTCTACAACCATATAAGCAGACCTCCCTCAAATAATACCACCACAAGAAGCTTGTTCCAAATTTTTATGGCCTTTATAATATCCTCAAGTTTATTGGTCCAGTGGCTTACAAAGTACAACTTCCAAGTCACTCTAAAATCCATCAGATATTTCATGTCTCATGCTTAAATAAAGTCAATGGATCCAATTATCATGTTCAAAATAGTCTTCCTAAATTGGATGAAGAAGGTTCCATTTGGTTGTAGTTGAAGGTCATCCTTGAAGAAAGAGATTGTTGTCTTTGATAGTGCATTATTCATGAATTTTTAATACAATGGAAGGATACACAGCCAAAGGATACTACATGGGAACTAACAACAAATCTGTAGCACTCCCCACATATCCAACCTTGATTACAAGGCTAATTTTTAAGAGTGGGGAAGGGGGGGGCATGTTAGGGTCCTAACTTCCCTAACCCCCTAATTAGATAGATTACTATGTATTTCTATTTATGGAGGCCATCACTAGTAAATAAGGCATGTGTAGTAAGGTGACCACAATTATTGTAAGAAGGATTACTAGAAGGTTTCACCTACTATAAATTTCCTTCTATAAAATGTTCTCAGGGGAAAAAAAAAGTATTATGTAAACATGTAGAATAATTGTAAAAGATGTCTTGGAAATAATTTGTAATTTGACCTCTACTCTATCGGAGGTTCCCCCCTCGAAGGTAAGAGGCAAGTGAACATTTCTTCCATATCAATAAAAGTATAATATTCTGGTTCATATTGTCTATTGATTTTGCAATTATGTTTCTTTCATCAATATATTTGAGTAATATCGTTAATTTCTACTCTAAATATTTCTAATTGGCACACCATAGAAATTGATGGTCTCACCAATTTCCCTAAAGCTGAAATTTGCAAATGGATCAATAATTTTTTCATTAACAATGTTCAACACAAGTCTATTTTTAGGGAATAACAAGCTGATTTGGATGGAATCAAGAATTAAATTTTCTCATTAGCATAAAATAACAACTCATTTTGATTCCCCTTAGGTATTATATTAAAGTGTGGGTGTGCCTAGTCATGGAGTTTATTTCCAAGATCGTTTAAATTTGATACAGTTGAGGCAGATAGGTTTATGGAATATCTGTAACATATTTGGAGAAGTTTACTTAAGCTACATTGGTAAACAAGAGAAGGATCTAGGCCTCAAGAATGTTTCTCTATATATTGTGAGTATAAACTTCCATGATTTTCCCTTTCTTTGGTACTCTCTATCTTAAGTCATATAGCTCTTTTGATTCACATTTTTTCCATGAAGGTCAACTTCTTATTGGTCTCCTTTGTCTTCCTCCAAGTTTATATGTTTCTGCCCTGCAAAAGCCCCATCCTTTCCTACAAAGGACAACTATTTTATTTCTATCATTTATTTAGATCGTGGGAAATTTGTAATGCATCATGTTGGACATTATTTATGATTTTGAATAATTGTACTTGGGATCTTGTTATTGAATTTTGAAAATAACTCTGTAGAAATATATTAAGGAGAATATGGTTTTATTGTTTCAGAATATATTTAACAGAGTAGAGTTCTTGAGTACATATCCCTTTACATCCCATTTATATGAATGGTCAAAACATTTAAGGGTGAATCCACGAAGTTGGGTAACACTTTTTGGCAATTGAGAGGGTAAAACAGTGTATTTTCGACCCTTGATCAAGATAATTTAAAGTGCTCAATAAAGGTATTGATAGCTCGATCAAGCACTTAAACAATCCCTCAATTGAGAGTTCTTGATAGATAGAACAAATCCTTCATCGAGCTACTTGTATGAGTTAAGCAAACCCCCAATCAAGTTATAGATCCAAATCAAGAGCTAGGACCTCGATCAAGCTCTATAACTTGATTGAGATCCCTCTTTTTATAAAATAGACAAAAATGGGTCATGAGGCCCTTATTTCTATTTTCAATAGAAACACATAGAAACTTCGACTCATCTATTGACCTCAATTAAGCTATTTTTCTTAACTCACAAAGACCTTAATCGAGGTTTTAACCAACCCTTAATCAAGGTATTTTGAAAATTCTTTTTAGGGTTTAAAATCCTGAAACTTATCCCCATTGCTATAGGATTTTATGTAGCTACAACTTCTAGGGGGTGAAACCCCTTCATCTCTTTCATATTAAGTGGTGGAGTTGATCTAGGAGGATATTCATGTTCAACAAATTCAAGTCATCTCTCATTTCTATCGAGATTGTCCATACAAAGAAGAGATCGCAAGGATATTTCTAACACAACTTGAACAAGGTATGTATGACTTTGTATGTGAAATATATGGCTCGTTGAAGTTTTGGAAAAAACAGAGAAGATATAAAATGAAATTATTAAATATAGAGCTTAGATGCTCTTCTATTTGTCATTTTTTATGTAATAAGAAACTAATACAAATGTGAGAAATATGTAGCATTGGTGCAAATGCTACATAGGATTGAAGATTCTTGGTCTCAAACAAAAGATGGGAGTCTCATGGAAAGTTGAGATCTTCATGGAGAGTTGATATTTTCATGGGTATAGTTGATATTTTCCCTCAACCATCCCTTGAATAGTTCCTAGATCTTAATTTATTGGATCTTGAGGATTATTCTCTCCTAAATATCATGAGGTGGTTCTCAAATGGTGAATTATTTAAGCAAGGTGTAGGCTTGTGAATTGGGAGATTACTATTGGGAAAGAAAAGAGGATTCATAAACTCTTTGAAGGAGAGTAAGCAAGTTGTAGGCTTTCTTTTGAATTCATATCCCTTTGTAAAGGAGAATCTCCAAGTTGTAGGTTTTCTTGTGGATTGTTAACCCTTTGTAAAGGAGAGAACCATTCCCTTTTTGGGAGAAGAAATAACAAATTATTTGTTGCTTGATGTTGACTTGGAGACGTATCCCACAAGGGTGAACTCCGTTAACAATCTGGTTTACACGTTGTTTTTATGTGCTTGATTGTTTTAATTTATGTTTTAAATTCTATATTGTCAATTGTCATGTTAAGAATGGAGAATTCAGAAATCTAATAAGTATCTAGAATGGAGAAAAAGTGATGCAGTTTTTAAATTTTCCATTTTTGGATCAAGTTGGTATCACAATAGTTGTTCAAATGGTTTGTTAACAGCTTTTCTAATTTTTGTTAGATTCTTCCATTTGTTCCATTTGTAGTTTGGAAGTGCAGGTTTCTTGGTTGCAAAAGGACAACCATGGGAAAATTTATGAAGATAGAAAGGATTTAAGAGCTTGAAGACATAAACTAGCATATTCATGAGGAAAAATATGAATTGAGAAGAATATTGCAATTCTCCAAGGATGAGAAGAAAGAGTTGCAAGATAGAGTATTGTTCCATGGATAAATTCTCATAGGTGTCATTCAAGAGTTGCAACTTGAGTTGCAATCCAAGGATGAGAGGGAAAGTTCCATAATGATGAAGGAGTAGAGAAGAATGAAGAGTCTACCATTGAAAGGAGACCATCCTCTATTGCAAATTCACAAACCATGATTGAGGCAAGCATCGTAAGTGACTCACCTTGTTCTCCTTCTTCCCATAAATATGTAGATTCTTATTTTAATGAATTTGAGAAGAATACTCAGGGTATAGGCTTTAAATTTCTAACTAATATGGGATTTGATGGAAAAGGCCTTGGCATCAATGGTCAAGGAATGATGAATCCCATATAGGTTGAGGAAATACTTTGTTGTGTATGTTTTGGATATGTTAGTGGAAATGGAGAAGTTGGAGAATGCTCCAAGACAATTGAAGCAAGAGAAGCTTCAATATAAGAGTATGTTGTTTCGCTTGCGTGCATCCTTCCTAACGTTGGAGGGTTGATGACCAACGGTTCATCAATATTTAACCAAAAAATACCCAAGGCATTGGCATATCAATCCTCAGTCTAGGACTAAGGAAGGTATCACCCAAGACACCATAAGAATCACAGAGACCATTTGGTCTTGTGTTGGAGATGAAGGGATAAAATACACTAGGAAGACAATCGGGCTAATATTCACACATTTCATTACACTTCATTATGATATTAACAACATGCAACATTACCATATTGATTTGGATTTATGAGAGGAGTGAAAGGAATAACAGATTGAATACAATAACACACAGATATGGAGAACAACAATAGATATCCAGTGAACAATAACTTCTATTGAATAAATAAAATAGGTTGAAACTGTAAAACTGCAGAACTGGAAACAACTTGCTCGAATGGTGGTAGTTATCCCTGAGAAGATATGTGTCTTGATACGCGCATATGTTTGAGAAAAATGATTACAATGAGGCTCCAGAGGCCTTTTTAACATTACTTATGAATGCCAAAACACTATACATCCAAAAACCTAACCCTAGGAGGTGAAACACCAAAAGTTATGTGGACCCCTAAGGGTAAGTTGGTACCTCAACTTCTTGGGGTCGTAAATTTTTCATACGACCTTTGTTTTAGGTGCGTGATATCCCGTTGTAAAGGTATTTTCGAGAAATACACATTATGTCATCAAACTCTGATTATATCTACAGTTTGACTATGGAAAGCCAAAAAAAAATTGGTTAGGGGCACAAAACGACCCTGGAAGTACAAAAAAATGTTTTGACATGAAAACTTCCAAAATAAGCCAGTTGTATTAGATGGGTGGCCACCAATATCCACCTGGAAGATGTGTAGTGATTCAAACATCCCCAAAAGTGTATAACCCACAATTACAAATAAGTACAGAAGAAAGTGTTGAACTAAAAACTATCAAGAGGAGCCAGTTGGAATAGGTGGGTGGCCACCAATGTCCACCTGGATTAGTCCCCCCCCCCCCTAGGAAGAAATGGTCTCCATTTATTTTAGTGCCCCCATCAAGTGAGGAAAATTTTGTTGAATTTGGCCCCGAGTGAGCCACTTGCCTTGGTGTAGGAGTTGCCCTGCCTTGACAACCCAATAAAGATGGATCCTATGCTGGTGAGTTCCCTTGACCTGTGTGTCCACTATCTAATCAGTGGATGCATTTTCCATGCAGTCAGGGTTGAGCATTTTGGGTGTAAATTGTTCTGTGATATCTGAGGTGTCCAATAATGTTGTAAAATATGGTCGAAGGAGGTCCACATTGAACATAGGGTGCAAGCCAAGGAAGGGTGGAGTGTTGAGATCAAAATCATTGCTACCCACGAACTTGGAGATAGTGTAAGGCCCATAGTGAAGTGGGTGGAGCTTCTGATGGGGCCATTTAAGGCACTCTTTCTGCAAATGTAACCAGACTTTGTCTCCCACTTGAAACCGGTGCGATACCCGGTGTTGATCATGGCATTGCTTGTATTTAGCATTGGATTTCTGCAAAATCTCATGGACATGTTGGCGGATGTGTTGAATATTCTCAATGAATATGGCGGATTTTTCAGCCTCAGACTGAACATGGGAATATTATGCTTGTGTGGTTGCAAGAGTTAGTGCAACATCAATGGGACCCAAGGGTTGGAATCCCAGCCCTACCTGAAATGGGCTATGGCCGGTGGAGCTATGGAGAGCCTTGTTGTAGTTGTGTTGAACATAGGGAATACTCTCATGCCATCTACAAGGATGCTTAGAGTTGTACATGTGTAGGATGTGCACAATCATTCAATTGATGACCTATGTTTGGCCATCGGTTTGGGGGTGGAAAGTAGTGGATTTAGTGAGCTTGGTGTCCAACAATCACCAGAGACTCGACCAAAATGTGTTGAGGAACCTATTGTCCCGATATGAGGTGATGGTCTGTGGTATCCCAAAATGGACCCACACCCGTTCGAAGAAGATCTTGGCATTCTTTGCCATTGTAGTGCTCTTCTTGTAGGTTGTGATAATGGCCATCTTTGAAAACAGATCAACCACCACAATTACATAATCATTGGCGTTCTTGGTGGATGGAAAGACAAACATGTAATCCATCAAGATGGATTCCCAAGGCCTCTCAGGAGTAGGAAGAGGCGTGTAGAAGCCTTACTTCTTGATGGTTGGCTTGGAAATGGTGCAGGTAGTGCAAGATCCGATATACTTGCTGACATATTGTCAAAGTTTTGGAAAATAAAAAAATTTCTGTAGAATAGCCACAGTTTTCTCCACGCCAAAATCTCCTTCCATTCGACTGTAGTGAGCCTCCCAAATCATCTTTGCATGCTCGCTTGTGGGAACATAGATGTGTCCTAGATGTCATAAAAGTCCATCTTGGATGTGAAAATCGGTGACATTTTCTCTTGTACCCAAGAGTTGATAGGTGGTGGTGAAGTCAGGGTGATGTTGATAAATTTGGGGCCACTCAGATGCCTCATACCCATAGGAATGGAGCACTGTGGTGAGTGTACCAACGAGAGGGCGACTGAGGCAGTCAGCAACATGATTTGTGCTCCCTATTTTATACTTGATGTTGAGATGGAACTGTTGTAGGTATGTGGACCACTTTTGATGGAGTTTGTTTTGCAACTTCCCTTGTCTATGTATGAATTGCAGATTCTTGTGATCAGTGTGGATGATTGTCTCCTTTCCCAGAATGTAATGTTTCCATTGACGACAGGCTTTCACAATGGAATACATTTATTTGTCATAGGTGTGGTATTTCCGAACAGTATTTGAGACTGTCTCACTATGGTATGCTACTTGATGACCATGCTAAGTGAGAACTAAGTCGACAATGTAGTCAGAGGCATCAGTCTCAATATCGAATGGTTGTTGCAGATCAGGTAAGGAGAGTATTGGAGTTGAGCACAAGTGATGCTTTATATCATCAAATGCTTGTTATTGTGCCTTCCCCCATGTGAACTTTTCCTTTCCACATCCCTTGGCTACTTGGTTGAGGGCCCATGCAATATGGGATAATCCCAACATGAACCTTTGGTATAATTTAGAAAGTCGCAAGAAGCTATGAAGCTCAGTTAGTGTGGTCAGGGATATCTAGGCATGAATGACTTGGATATCATTTGGATCCACGTGTACCCCATGCTCATCAACAGTGTAGCCCAAGTATTGGACCTTGTTCATGCCAAAGGAGCATTTTTCCAAGTTGGCATATAGCTTGTGATGTCACAGAGTGCCCAAAACCTGTTGAATATGTTGCATGTGATCCTCCCAAGTTCTGTTGAAGATGAGGAAGTCATCCAGATATACCACCACAAAAGAGTTGGTGAAGGGTCTCAATACATCATCCATCAATCTCATGAAAGTTGTTGGTGCATTTTTTAAGACAAAGGGCATCACCAGCCATTCGAAGATACCTTATTTAGATTTGAAAGTTGTCTTCCATACATCAGTTGGTTCGATGGGAACCTAGTGGTAGCCAGAATTTAGGTAAATCTTGTTGAAGAAATTTTCCCACTTGATTTGGTCAAGAAGGTCATCAATTTGGGGAATTGGGTACCGATTCCTGATTTTGATTTTGTTTAATTCTCTGTAATCAATGTAGAGCCGCCAGGTCCCATATTTCTTCTACACTAGCACAATCGGGCTTTGGAAAGGGGAGGATTTGGGTTGGATGTTCCCATTTTGAAGCAACTCTTGTATTTGGCACTTGATCTCATCATTTTCCATCAGTGAGTGGCGATAGACTGGTCCATTAGGAAGTGGTGCACCAAGGGTCTGATCAATTGGATGCTTGACTTGGAAGTGCATCGACACCTTGGTGGGTGAGGAGAAGATGTCTTTTTACTCTTCCACGATCCCGTCCACTTGCTTCTATTGCAAAGAGAGGCTTTGTGTATTGGTCATGGATGTGGCGGCGACCTTATTCTTACTACGAGCATGGATCAAAAATAAGATGAACTTCCTAGTCTTTGAAATGACTTTACTACATTTCTTAGCAGAGATTAAAGAAATAGCGGTAGGTGGAGCTACCTCTGGTATCCTGTACAATTGTCTACCCAAAGTAATAATAACACTACGGGGTCTAGATTCATACATAGCATGTCTCTTACACAAATATGGTTGACCTAAAATAACATCACAAAATTCAAGGGGAGAAATATCACACAATACCTCATCTTTGAAGGGCTTGATACTGTAGGGAAGACGACATTGTTGGTTGATGCGGAGATCTCGTCCTTGGAAAAGCCATTCGATGGTGTAGGGTTGTAGGTGTGATTTTATTGGCAGGTACAACCGCTTGATGACCTCTACTAAAATCAGGTTCTTCTGACTACCTCTATCGACAATTAAATGTAGCGGGCTTCCCTTTACCCACATCTATGAGTGAAAGAGTCATTCCCCTTCCTCTGATTCTTCTGGTTCACTTGGTTGGACTTTGGTGGTAGCGATAGTGGCACTAGGTTCGGCATCGTTGATCTGCTTCCCACTTTTTGGATTTGATTCAAGGTCAAAATCTGCCTCCGACTTGGGAGCTTTTAGCTCAGCCACTAGTGACTTCTTGGAGAGACATTATTCAGTGTTGTGCCAAGGGATTTTATGGTATTCAAACCATTTTCTCGTGTCCTTCTTCGACTTCTCATTACCCTCATTGGGTTGCAACTTGGAATGGTTTTCCTAAGGGTGGCCATATTTTCTTCGTCCCTTTATTTGTGGGTTGGGGTTGCCTTTTCCCTGCTTTATCTATGAGGCGTTTGCAGATCCAAACTTTTGCCTCTTCTGCTTAAATTTCTACTCAATCTTGACAGCATATCTATAAGTTGCACCTAATGATGTGATGTCCATAAACTCCATTTATGTTTAAATGTATCTATGCATACAACCATGGTATTTGAGCACCATATGTTGTTCATATTCTTTGATACCCAATTTGGTGTGCAGGGTATGGAAAATATTGGTGAAATATGGTATTCCTTTCCTCGCGCAGTTTGGTCCAACTTGTGTACTTATCCTCGTAGATTCAAATGGGGTAGTATTGTTCTTTAATGGAATCCCTTAAGGAATCCCATGTGGGGTCGACCACAAATAATTTAGATTCCTCTATGGCCCTTTTCTCAGAGTAAGTATCCCACCATTCCTTAACATGGGGGACGACCTTGAGAAGTGCAAAAGTAATATTTTCCCTGTCGAAAAAATTGTGGACTGAAAAATACCCTTCAAGTAGATTCAGCCATGTATCTACAACATCTACATCTATCAGTCCTTCAAATAATGGAATATCAAAATTTAATTGTACCTTAAAGGGGGTTGCATGGACGCTTGATGAAGATGTGTCTCCTGTGGACAGTCGCCGAAGGATCTATACAAAGTTGTCCATCATTTTGTTCCTTTGTCTTGCAAGGGATTCCTCGAGCAACATTTTAAAAGGTTCTCCTGCTCCATCATATTTATTCTTGTCCCCATATGTTTTTTTTGGGCTCGGCGTGGCTGATATTGCAAAGGCTCAACTGGTTTGAGTCCCAATTTCTTATACCCAGATCTTATCAGGGACATGCACGAAGAAAAATAAATGAAAAGCATACCACTTTGATACCATTGATCCGGATTTATGAGCGAAGCAAAAAAAATAATATATTGAATACAATAACACAGAGATATGGAGAACAAAAATAGATATCCAGTGAACAATAACTTCTATTGAATAAATAAAATAGGTTGAAATTGTAAAATTGCAGAACTGGAAACAACTTGCTCGAATGGTAGTAGTTATCTCTGAGAAGAGATGTGGCTTGATACATGCATATGTCTAAGAAGAATGATTACAATGAGGCTCCAGAGGACTTTTTAACATTACTCATGAATTCCAAAACCATATACATCCAAAAACCTAACCCTAGGAGGTGAAACGCCAAAAGTTATGTGGGCACCTATGGGCAAGTTGGTACCTCAATTTCTCGGGGTTGTAAATTTTGCATACGACCTTTGTTTTAGGTGCATGATAGTCTATTGGAAAGGTATTTTAGATAACTATACATTATTCTATCAAAATCTGACTTTGTCTACAGATTGACTGTGGAAAGCCAAAAAAACACTGTCTAGGGGCCCAAAACGGCCCTGGAACTACAGAAAGATGTGCTGACATGTAAACTTCCAAAATAATACAATTGGATTAGATGGGTGGCCACTAGTCTCAACTTGGAATATGTGTAGGGCTTCAGACGGCCCCAAAAGTATAGAACCCACAATTACAAAAAAGTACAGAAGAACATGTTGAACTAAACATTGTCAAGAGGAGCCAATTGGAATAGGTGGGTGGCCACCAATATCCACCTGGATCACATATTCATCCATTGAACTCATAATCAACATAGTAAATGACAGGAAGAACAACAACTTTATATTATTTCCATTCAAATATTGGCATACATAGACCAAAAGAATCATAATTCACCAAGATCAATGCTCATAATTTACCAAGAATAGTGATGTATCACAAGGCGTTGTGTTATTTCTATCAGAATCTGCACATGCTACTAAGCTAACTCTATTACAGACCGCTTACAAAATTGTTCCAACCACATACAAAACTAATACCTAGACTCACAAAATGACTCATGCAAAAACAAGCCAAACTGATTCTTTCTCTGCTTCCGACCTCGGACTCTACGAACCCTCTTTTGTGTCTTCGTTGCTCCTTTTTATTTCTTTCTCGGCTTCCAACCTCAGACTCTCCGAACCCTCTTTTGTGTCTTCATTGCTCCTTTTTATTTATTTCTCTGCTCTGGTTCTCTATCACTTTCACCTATACTCCACTCACTCTGCTAACTACTAGTTTCGCACACTTCTACCACCCACTTGCATCCCACATAGATTATTTTGACTCATGGAAATCCTAACGAACTTTCCAGCTCGTCCTTTAATTGCTCCACAATCTCTCGTGTTGCCTAAGTTAATCATTCAAGAATATTTCCAAATATATTGTTCTTGATTTCAGCGTGCATGTGTGTTGGCAGCCAACCCAATTTTTTTTATTACTCTCAAAAGCTGCCTACACCTCTTGTCGTATTATGACAAGTCATTGTCGCATTGTGCTTTTAGACATTCGTCTCATTATTTGCGACAATTACGATTCAATTTCGTTTTAGTTTTCACAACTGCAAGTGTGAAAACACTTCTTTCGTTGCTTAGATTGTCATCGTTTTTGGTTGATTTGCTGAAAGATACTTGATCACTGGTTTATTACACGACTGCTAAAGGTTTTATTGAACTTATGATTCTTGAGCATTATCTTACCTTGATTGCGCATTTGGATATATTTCACTGTTGAATCTTTGGGCATAAAAGTTAATGGTCTTGTTCTTATCTTATGAAAATGGTGTAATGGATTTGGTCATATTGTTTTTATCCTTACTTTGGACTATCGCTTGATTATTAAATGAAGAAATTTGGATTGTTTGGTTCTAAGACTTTGGAATACAAACATATGCAATGTGCACCGAATACATGGACAAGTTTATAAGGTATGATAGCAATGGTTCAAGGCGCATAAGTTAATCATATTCGAATTGATACTTGGCATATATGTTGCAAAGTTGAATTATACGTTGATTGTTATATGATCCCGAGCTATGTATTAACACTAAACCCTGTGATTAAGCGATTGAATG